>APFE031502750.1:30686-154258 GCA_000404065.3 Pinus taeda | reverse complement strand
TGGACACCAAACTCACGCAGTCCACAGCCTTCCATCCTCAAACTGATGGCCAGACAGAGGTTGTCAATAGGATGATTGTGCACATTCTGCGCATGTATAACTCAAAGCATCCACGCACATGGGACGAGAGCCTCCCCTATGTTCAGCACAGCTACAACCGAGCTCTCCATAGCTCCACTGGCCATAGCCCTTTTCAGGTGGGTTTGGGATTCCAGCCACTATGCCCATTGATGTGGCCATGCCACTTGCAGCTACTCACATGAATTCAGCTCATGTCCAGTCCGAAACAGATAAGGCCACCAGCTTCATTGAGCGCATCCAACATATTCGCCAGCAGGTCCATGACATTCTTGAGAAATCAAATGCCAAGTACAAGCAGCGACATGATCAACATCGGGTGCCACACAATTTTCAGGTGGGCGACAAAGTCTGGTTGCATTTGCAAAAGGAACGCCTTACTGGAGCCTATCGGAAATTAAGACCACTCCGATATGGTCCTTACACCATTACTAAGGCTATGGGAGACAATGCATTTGAGCTCAGCATTCCCCCATTCCTTGGCCTGCACCCAGTGTTCAATGTGGACCGCCTTCGGCCATACTTTCCACCATTACTAGACACATCCGACATTGCAGAACAGCTCCAACCCACAGAATTAAATCCCATGGAACAAGCTGCAACTGATTGGATCATGGACACACAGATCAAGAACACTCACCAACAGAATATCCAACTGTATCGAGTTGTCAAAGCAGGCCAACTCCTTCAGCAGGGCAAGTGTTTCACCAGGGAACAGGTTCAGCAGAAGTTTCCTCATCTCATGGAGGAGCTCAACGCAATGGGGACCATTGCTTCCTAAGGGGGGAGGAATGATCCAGGTGGATATTGGTGGCCACCTGCCAAGTCCACCTGGACTCCCACCATTGTCTTTCTCAGCATTTTCAGTTTCCTTAATTGTAGCACAACTTACTATTTTTAGCAGTTTTTCGGGTCCTGAACTTCCGGAGCCGTTTTGAGGCCCTAAACGACGTTTTTTGCGATCCCAAGGGCAACACGGGTCCATGGAACATGGACCGGTGTTGCCGTTCCAACAATGATAGTGCTCGAATAGATATTTCTAATGAGCTATTGACGCGTCAAACGGAGATCATATGCTAAAGTTACGACCCCGGGAAGTTGATGTACCAACTTACCCCCAAACGGGGCCCACAGTTTGGCGTTTCATCTCCTAGGGTTAGGTTTTGGAATGTTAAGGTTTTTTCATTGTTTCTCAACAATAAATAGGCCTTCGAGCCTCATTGTAACACAGTTCAGAGGCATGTAGCCATCACATCTCTTCTCAGAGATAAGCTACCATCGCCCTAGCTAGTTTATCTCCATTTCTGATTGTAAGCATGTTTCAGTATTTTCCATTAATGAAATGAAGTATTATTTCCGCTGCATCTTTGTGTATATGGTTATCTCGGTAATTTGTTGCGTTCCTGTTTAAATCTGGATCACATGCACTCTTGTATCTTTATCACCAATAATTAGATTTTATAAAAGATTCTTCTGGATGAATCTAGATGGTGTCTTTGTATCTTGACATTTTGTTTCTTCTTCTTCTTTTTCTTCCTTGCAATTTGTCTCTTCAAGATGTTCATTAGTTTGTGATTTCTACTTTTGAGGACTTGCTTCATACACTTTAACATTTATACTTTCTATAATTTTGTGTCAATCCTTTATTGTGACATCTATAAGCCTTGCTTCTTAACGAATAACCAAGAAAGATAGCTTCACTAGCTTTGGAGTCAATTTTTTCCAAATCCCCATCATATCTCCTTACGTAGCACTTGTTCCTATGAACTTTGAAGTATTTGACTGTTGCTAGTCTACCCTTCCATAGTTCATAAGGTATTTTGTTGTTGTTCACTTTTTTTTTCCCTCTATTTAGAATGTAGACTATGGTGTTGACTACTTCTCTCCAAAACTTGCGTGATAGCTTTAAATCATTCAACATTGTTCTAGCCATCTCTTGTACAATTTGGTTCTTCATTTCTACCACTCCATTCTACTGTGGAGTTCTTGCATTTGAAAAATGTCTTCTTATTCCATGCGGCTCACACAACTCTTCAAATTCACTTGAGATAAATTTGCTTCCTCGATTTGATCTCAAGCACTTGATTTTTAAATCAGTTTTGTTTTCAACCAAGGCTTTAAAAGCTTTAAACTAATAAAATGATTTTGATTTTTCTTTGAGGAACATAACCCATGTCACTCTTGAGTAACCATCAATGAGCAACACGAAGTTATTTTCGCCTTATAGACTTTGTGTTCTTGTGGGTCCACAAAGATATGTATGAACAAGTTCCAATGGCTTCGCTCCTTTGTCTTCAAGCTTGTTCTTGCCTTCATTCCATGCTTACATTGCTTGAAATAGTGCTTGAAGGTTTCATGATATTTGGCATCTCTCCCACTACTTTTTTGGTGTTGATTTTCACTAGATTATCAAAGTTCATATGGCCCATTCTTTTATGCCATAACCAACTTTCATCTATTTGTACCATATCACATTTTTCTCCCTTGCTCTCATTGAGGATATATACGTTATTTAATGATTTATTCACATCAACAACTAATTTTCCTATGCCTACCTTCCTTATCTGACGATCTCGAGAATGAAATGTGAGAGTGTGTCCTTTATCACATATATGATCTACACTGAGAAGATTATTCTTCAAACCTTCAATATACAAGACATTTTATGTTTTAGTCTTTCCATTATTGAGACTAAGAGTACCTTTTCTAGCTATCCTTGCAGTAGCATTATCTCCAATTGTCACAATGTCTCCATTAACTTTTTCCAAAGTGATAAACTTTCTCTTATCACTTATAACTAGTTGGAGCATCCATTGTCAATATACCATTGGTTTCCTTTGTTTTGGGCATGAAGTGCAATTTGTACAAGCAAATATTTCTCCTTATTTATATCTTCTTGCTCCTTCCTCCTTTTCCAAACTTTTGTGCTTTCTTTCGGAAGGGTATCTTCTTCCTTGTTTTGCCTATAGATTTTATTATACCACTTCTACAAAAACGCGTTATGTGCCCATAGTTGTTGCACTTATAACATAAAACATTGCAATCAAATAAGGGGGAAAATGAATTATAATTCCTATTTGAAAAACCATAAGTACTTATGTTTTTGTTCCATACATATTGTTTCTTGCATATCCTCTACAATATATACTTTATAACTAAATTGATTACAATATAAACAATAACCGAAGAAGGAGATTTTTATCGAGTTGTGCAAGGGCACCTAGATGGAAAAGATATTTTGAGTTCATCCTTGTTGTCCTTGTGATAAAGGTTAGGTTTTTGCAGGACTTTATTTTCATTCTTCATGTTGCCTTCATTTTATGGAGCTTTTGAGAACATCAACATAATGGAGTCCTTCGGGCCCTTCAGAACACCTTGAGAAACCACTAAAGTGAAAGCCTTTGCGGTAATTGACTTATCAACTTAAGTTGATTCATCCTTAGATCCTTGGCTTCACCATTCTCAACTGAGCTTTCCTTGGATTTTCCTAACATATTTTATGGATTCATGACAACTCAACTTCTCCCATGCCTTTGGATAAAAAGATATGCAACCATGAACCACTCCATGATATCAAACACCTTGAAGGGGACACTATTGTAATCCATAGCTTATTTAATAGTGACATTTCCCCTTTGTAATTCCATTTGCATAGTCAAAACCTCCTTTAGATTAATGCCCACCAATATACGATCACTTTCCATTAGCCCTGTCTTTTCAAAGTTCACATTTCTCTCATAGAAAGTCCCCAAGGCATTTCCAAATTTTGTAAAGCCTCATAAGACTAGAAATCCATAGGAAGCCCTGAGATATTGACCAATATGGGTGTGATGTCTATTTTTTTAGTATAAGCATTAAAAAAAGTGTCCATTGCTTGAGAAAGATCATAACCGAGCCCCATCTCCACACATAGTCCAATTTTTTCATAAAACCCTCTTTCAACTGAAATATGAATCCCATCTAATGTATAATGTAAATAATTTTTTTGGCATATAACCTAACATAGGCTCTAAGATTTCCTCCAACCAAGATTTCAATAGGTGCTACTCATTCTTATGCCCATAAACCTCCCAACTAATGCATTTAACTAAGTGTCTACAACATTATGCATCCAAACATCATCTTGTAAAACAAGTTTCGTTGACATTAATTTCTATGTAATACATTTCTTCTAGGCCTAAACACCCTCCTTTAGGCCCTCCTGCTTAGAACTATTACTCCTATGCCCACTTCCAACACATTGTGAGGAGCTTTGTAGAGTCTTAATGCCTCTTGCTTATGGAATTTGGGTATTTATACCTCCTCCTTTTGGATAATGCACATCCAAATCCCTAAAAACATTTCATGCATTAACATCCCCAAGAACTGCTTCACTGAGTTTATTTCCATTCACGTATTTCAACACCACAACTATAGAAGTCTCCAATCGAGAAATTAAAAGTAGAGAAATCGCTGTAAACAAGTAATGTTTTATATCCATCACATATCTACCCAAACTACCTTTTGAAGGAAACATATTTTGGAAAGAAAATGCATCTAAACCAAGTCAATATATACTCGAGCATGAAAAACCTAGACTTTGCTCTCCCATTATAGAACTAATGCTTTCCACAACTTGCATTACAAAGCTTGCTCAAGCGCAAAACCAAAAGATTGAGATCCCTATATGTTTTCATGTGACATTAAAATGTCATTTACTCCATATTGCCAACTCACTTGACTCTTCATCTCTCCTTAGGCTTACCAAATACTACATTTGAAGCATCATTTAATCTAACACCTATGACAAGAAAGAAAGAAAGAAAATTATTTTAACGTCCACGAGGCTAAATATAGCCTATGGGACAAATTGCTTCTTTATCTGGTTGATGTATTTGATCCTTTTCCTCTGAAGCCTCACAATAAACGCTCCCAACTTCTCGACAAATCCCTCGCTAAATAGATTATCCCAAGAACTAACTGCCAGAATATCTGCACAACTTTCCCTATTGTTTTTGAAGACCTCACATTCTAAAATGAAATGCTTTTATGTTTCCACTTTTTCGGAAAAACAAAAAATACATACTCTTTCCTCCCATACTTCTTTTGGCCTTTTCTAGCGCTCTGTTTCACAACGGAGTTGATGAGAATTAATCCTTAAATGAGCAATAAACAACACGTTCAATGACCTATCCAATTTTAGTTCAAGTTCCATAGTAGTTTGACCAATTGGATAAAGGACAACTCCCTTTCACGCTAGCAGCTTGTAACCCATACTAAGCCATCCACACACCATATACTTAGAAAGGCCCATATAATTTGATTTTCACAACGGAATTGATGAGAATTAATCTTTAAATGAACAATAAACAACAGGTTCAATAACCTACCCAATTTTAATTCAAGCTCCATAATAGTTTAAATAATTGGTTAAAGGACAACTCCGTTTCACGCTAGCACCGTGCAACCCATACTAGGCCACCCACGCACCATTCACTTAGAAAGGCCCTTATGCTTTGATTTTCATGTAAGTCGTGTAAAATCCCCTTGATCAATCCCCCTAATCAAGCCCTCGCACTACGGGAAACTCTAACCCCTTATCATTTCCACATGAACTTCACTTACATTAATATCATCATTGTGTAACCTAAATCTATATCACAACACCACACTCCTCAAACTCAACTTCCTCTCAAAGCTGAAAAGCGGGGGCGAACCCAAGAAAGAGGAAAAAGGAGCGTTTTTGCTCCAGCTCCTGGATAATAACTTTAACACTTCACGGATTACAATCATGGCATCTCATTGTGCAGCTGCCGAGGTAAACTATCTCTTTTCTCGTTTTGCTTATTATACTTCTGCTTATTGGGTTAAGGATCATGGCCGATGAGTGGTAAAATGTCAGTTTACACGAGATTTTGTTCAAGCACGTGTGATGCCAACTCATTTGATTGCTTTGTGAATGGATGACAGGAAGGTTACTATTTCGGACCATACAAGATTGAGAAGAGCGAGGTCTTTTTCACAACGGAATTATCGTTTGCTCTCGTCAACCTCAGGCCTGTTGTACCTGGTATTCAATTTCATTCGTGCATACGTATTTTATTTGATCTCTTAGCTTCTTTGTCGTTTATTTAACAGACGTGTATGCTGTTTTGCACCTTTTGTCAGGTCATATCCTTTTTTCCCATAAACTGCTGGATAATTTATGTACTTTGTTCGGCTTAAGTGTTAGATCGACGGGATGACTATTCCACCACAATTGTCTAGCACTCACCTCGGCCTTATCCCCTAGGAAATCATGCCATGCCGGGTTGGGCATACGAAAGAGAGAATGGAAGCCCTGTGGATGGCTTGACAATGAGTCCACCTGAACAGTGAACCAATGCTTTGATGCAGTTTTTCTATACCTCGCGTGCAAAACCTGGTCTAATTTATGTTGTTCTGTTGGGTAAGCTGTTGGTTAGGTGTTCTGTGATTATGATGCTGGTAATGTATCACAGATTAATGTTCTTATGGAATGCATGATTTTTAGTTTCAAACACGATAAAAAGAATAAAATACTTTTGTTTGTGCATTTGATACATATATCCTGCTCATTCTTTTAGTAGGCCTTTTAGTTAGGAGGCTTGGTCATATTGCAGAATCAATGTTTAGGGTAATCTATCCTCAAGATTGTTTTCCTTAACAACACGTACATGTTCTCGTATGCCCAAAAAGATTAGTGAAGAGGTTTGCAGATCTGACTGTCGAAGAGACAACTGATTTGTGGCTTTCCGCACAAAAGATTGGCAGCAAACTCGAGTCACACTTGAAAGCTTCTTCACTTACGTTGGCAATCCAGGTAAATTTTTGTACCGTAGTAATGTTGTTGTTGTTGTCGTCGTTGTTGGTTTTTTTTTTGGTTGTTATATCTTTATATCAGTCTCTCTTGCACATTCTGTCTCTCCAATTTGAAAGAGCCTAAAAAATAGTTTAAGAACCGCAGTGTTCAATCTACTGTTCTGTCTAATAAAATAGTAGCACCATAGGAGACATTAGGAGCTACATTTCAGTTTATGGATTGATTATCCAATAAGCCAACCTTACAAGTTACAGCTTTCTTAGGCATAGAAGTGATTAAATACACCATGTCGCAGCATACCTACCGCCATTTAAGTCTCCTACAGATTGCATTTCATTACCATCATACAAAGCCTAATTTTCAAGCTACCCAAAATGACACTAATTATCACTGAAGTGCCATCTCCTGTTTTGGTTTCACCAAGAAAACAACATTTGGCATATAGTACGGGAAAATATTACAGGTTTGATCAAATGAAAGTTATCAGCTGTTCTCAGCTTTCAGAAGTAGTTAGAAAAATTGGGGTCCTTTCCATTCTCAACACAAATGCCAAACTTTAAAGTATGCCCTGTTCCTTAACCTACCATTATGTACCTGCGAAGTAGGTCTTCAAGAGAGTCGAGGATAATCTTGCCTTGACTTTTCCTTTTTTATATCTGGCCTTGATAGTAGCATTGGAGTTTTCAGCTGGTTCTGCTACCTCTCCTTCAACATACTCTAGAACATCATGTTCTTCGAGAGTAATATCCAATCTGGCCTTCCAAGGGAATAAGTTTGAAGCATCAACCAACTTCTCTTCATTATTAATGTAGGAGGAAAACATCTCGATCTGCTCAAAATTTCAGCAGCAAATGGAAAGGCACAACAAGAGATATTTCAGCTGTAAATGAGATATTTCAGTAGCAAAAGGGAAGAGAAATTTCAGCAGAAAATGAGCGGCAAGTGAAAAGAACAACAAGAGATATTTTAGTAGCAAAAGGGAAGAGAAATTTCAGCAGAAAATGAACAAGTAGAAAGGACAACAAAAGATATTTCAGTGGAAAGAGCACTGCAAATGGAGCGGACAACAAGCTATATTTCAACAAAAAGAGAACTGCAAATGGAGCGGACAACAAGTTATATTTCAGCAGAAAGAGAACTGCAAATGGAGTTGACAACATGCTATATTTCAGCAGAAAGAGAGTTGCAAATGGAACGGACAATAAGAGATATTCCAGCAGAAAGAGAGCTGGAAATGAAGCTGACAACAAGAGATATTCCAACAGAAAGAGAGCTGGAAATGAAGCTTGTCTTCACCAAAGTTTAGATACCATGTTGAAATTCTGATGTTCTATGTTGTTACAATCACTTAAATCGAAACATAAACCATGTGCACAATGGAAGACAATAAAAAACTAATTGAGACACAAAGAAGTTAGGTTAATGACTAGGGCAAAACCCACAAGGGGAAAACCCAACCAAATTCTTCTATTAGAAATCAATTGTTCAGTAGAAATACAAAGTACAATGAGAGCATGAAGAAGTTCACCCAAATTTGAAGAAGATCTCTAATAGTAGTAGTGTTAAATTTGGCAACTAGGGCCAAACTTCACCTTGGACAGTTCATATGAGGCAACTGATATTTTTATTGGATTCCTCTCTCCGAGAAGTGTAGGATTGATCTAAAGATCATCCCATTCTAACATGTACAAATGGAGTTATGAATTTATTTTGATTATGGACAAATTGTCAAGGTCGGCCAACCATCTAGCACCCTCAAGCCCTCAATGTTGCATATAAATACAATGACCCTCCTTCTCATTTTGGCATCTCACACATTCATTCTTTTCTCTCCTTCATTGTTTGGGTATGAATCTTCTGAATCTTCTCTCTCTCCACACGTGCGAAGAAGTTTTGCTGTCCCTGCGTTGACCAACGTTGACTGAAAGTTGCTGGAAGCTATTTTGACTAGCGTTGACCATATTTGACTACGATTTTGTGTGGGGTATTTCTGTTTGAGCAGGCCGTAGTTCTGGGCACAAAACCTAAGGTTGTTTGACCTCTGTTTGACCAATGTTGACTGTGCTAGGGCTTGCTGCTGCGTTGACTTCCGTTGACCAAGTTTGATTAGATATATTTACACTGTTTTTGGTATGATTTGACTTGCTATTGTAGCCCGAGTTGACCGAGTTTGATCAAGCTGTTTCGGAGTTCAAAATCTTCCCTGTTGACGAGCGTTGACTTTTTGGTTAGGGCTTTCTATTTCTGCTATTTGACTGATCAGATTTCACCTAGATAACTGGATTCGTCCTAGAGGCCCCTCGAATCCCGAATCCAACGTGTCCGACGCAATTCTGCCCTGATTCGTGTCCAAATCCAATGACACGTCGTGTCCTATTTTGACACGTCGAATCCGACTACGTGTCACGACTTTGGCAGCGTGTCCTGTTTTCTAGGACTCGTTAGGCGGCAAAAGTGACCTGCGCGGGTATGAAAAGGCCGCATTTGGTCATTACAACCACACATATTTTCATTTGGCAAGCGTTTTGGCAGCTTAATGATCAAGTCTAGGCCCTAGTATTGATATGCTATTCATGGTAATGTTAAATTCTTAAAGTAAAAGTGAAATTCTCCTTAATCTTCATTTTCATCATTTTACTTAAATTTTTAACATTACCATGAAATGACTCAGGGTGTTTGAGAGTGGTTCCAGCCTCATTGGATTTCATATGGAGAAAGTAGAATTTTAGATTTCATTCAAAATCCAGCGGACTTATCAGTTTTTCAGGATTTTTAGGATTTAATGACAAAGATCCCTATACAGATACAGAGGTAATGACAAAGATACCTCTGGATATTAATGCTTAGAGGGTGATATTAATGACAAAGATCCTGATTTTCCAACAAGACTAAAAAATTAGACATTTCTCGTGGTGACAAGAGGGCTAAGCATAAGAAATAGATAATAGATTGACATGTATTTGAATTTTGTATGTACTATGCATGCTAATAGCTATAGATGAAGATCTATATTTGAAATCAATAAATTTGTATCATTAATTAAAATTTGTGTAAGAAATATCTAATTTTTAATATATATATATATATATATTTTTTAATAAAATAATATATAACGAATCCTACGTGTCCTGTTCCGCGGGGTCAACGTGTCCGAATCCGACACCACGAATCCTGAATCCTACTAATCCCGAATCCCCGTGTCAGGTGACTTAGGATTTCACTGTGATTGGGCAAGTGAATATTACATATTGTACTCTCTCTCCGTTGAACTTTTGAAGAATTATAAGAAGAATTGATCAAGGGTTTTTCCACATTGGGGTTTGTCCCTAGCTAGTGCCATATCTTGTGTCCTCTTGTCTTGGCTTGTCTTCTACTGTTATTGTTTATGTTCTATCTGCATTTTACTATCATGATGATGTGATTGCGAAACTGGATATTGATATTGGGCTAATAAAGAAATTGAAGTAAAATTGCTCTAAGCATAGAACATACCATTATTATCTAAAATTAACAAGTAGCTAATGCAAACACTGAATCACTTTAGCTCTCCAAGATTTGCTCTTGCTTTTCAAGACCCTCTCTCTCTCTCAATCTTCCTTTAGACTCTCCAACTCTTTCTTTCTTAAGTTCGAATTTTCCTTTCACAAGCACAAGTAAGTGTATCAAGTGAGGATGAGAGACACAAATATATAGGAAGAGCAAGGCGGTTGAAATCATGAGGGGGTAACTCCTATGCCTTGAGGAGGAGTTACATATGCCAAAATATGAGTGTAATTTATACCATAAAGGAGTGGAGTGTAACTTATGCATTTAGGAGAGAAGTGTAACTTATGCATTAAAGAGGTGTAAGATGAATTTTTTTATGACGAGTAATTGAAGTGTGTAAGAGAGTGTAAGATGTGCGTAAGAGCATTAAAGAGAGACAAGAATGAATCCATTAAGAGAGAGAGAGTAACATATACATTAATTGAGGGGAGTTACATATGACATGATTGAGTCTCGTGATTGAGAGACTTGAATTTCTTTTTAATAATAATATAATAATATCATAAAGAGGATAATAGTGATAACAATAATAATATTGATGATTAGATTTTCCTTGGGCTAATGGGGTGGGGTCATTCACTATTCTTGAGGAGGGCATAATATTATCTAAATTCAAGTATTAAAAACATTACCTAAATGCATGCTATAGAAAAATCCTATATGTGCGAAATTAAAATTATGAAGTATGTGTTACCACGCACTTGGCATTGGGCCCACATGGGCATTTCTTCATGTGTGTGATAAGTTCACCTACTCAAAGAAAGGTGGAAGGAAGCCTTCCTACCTTGAATGATGTATAAGGTTTATTTCAGCCATGGTGGGGGCACATCTACCATGGGACCCACAAATATTTGCACTGTTTTGTAATGTATCTCAAATAAAGTGATGGTCACAGTTTTTGAGGGCCTTGTTACCCACCGACATGTATGAGTAACTGTAGGAGAGTTTTTCTCCTATGATGCAGTTTTCTAGCTAGCAGCCCTACCATGATCCATAGATAGTCAGCCTCAAACGTTTCTCATCCACTCTTTAGTGAGTGCTTTTAGTCATCTAGCTTACTAATCTGATGAAGGTGGGTCATTTATTGTGATGTACATTAACCATTTTTGTATTCAAGTGCTTTCATTTAATGTTTAAAGATGTTCTAATATGTATCACAGGTTGAATTGAATGATGTTAAGTTATGGTATGTTCTATGCTTAGTGCAATTTACTTCAATTTCTTCTTATTAGCCCAATGTCAATTTCATTGTTTAGCAATCACATTAACATAAAGTAAAATGCTGATAGAACATAAATAAATCGACAGAAGACAAGCCAAGACAAGAGACAGCTAGAGACAAACCCCAATGTGGGGAAACCCTTTGATCAATTCTTCTATAATCTTCAATAATTTAGCAGAGAGAGATAGTACAAATATACAATTCTGTAATTTTATGGCAGTAGCAACAAAACCCTAACCAGCAAAGTCAAAGCTGGTCAAACAAGTCAAATTTGACCTCCAATCAACTTGGTCAATATTCCAGTCAACTCGGCCTCCAACAACAAGAAGAGTCAACCCAAAATAGTCCGAAATTACAGGCAAAATTTAGTCAACGCTGGATAGATTTGCGGTTAACCTTTTGATCGTTGGTCAAACCTGAGGTCAGATCACCTCGGTTTGCATGCCAAAATATGCGGCCTGCCAAGGAGAAGCAACAACACCTAATCTGCAGTCAAAGAGGAGTCCACGCTGGTCAACGCTGGTCAAAGTACCTTCCTGCAGCCTTGGTCAAACTCTGTCAACGCAACCCTAATAAAAAAACACTTCATCCTTCCACATGTGTGAGAGATGCTGCTCCTTTATGTGTACCCAATCAAGTAAGGAGAGAGAAGATGAGTGTTGAGATGATGTGCAATAATGCCAGAAGGTGTCTTCTATTTATATGAATCGTTGAGGTTAAGTTGGGGGTGTGCAACACAATTTTACTTGCTTGCCGACCTTGACAAATTGTCAAGAAATACAAATAAATTCATATCTCCATAAATACATGTCAGAATCGGATGATCTTTAGATCAATCCTACACCTCTTGTCGAGAGGAATCCAAGAAAAAATCCGCTGCCATAAATAAGATGACCCACATGGAGTTTGGTCCGAGTTGCCAATTTTAACACTCCCTCTCAACTAGGGAGAACTCCATCTGCTAATCCATCTGTCCGTTAGTACTATCTCTGCCATCCAATGCACTGGCCTGCACTGCTCGGCTCTGCTTTGCTGAACTATGAAGAAGAAGAAATGATCGAGGATGTATCATGCCATCCTCTACTTACCCGAAGTCAGTTCCAAAGAGTTTGTCATACCACTCTTACTGATCCCAGATTAGTTCCAATAGAGAGTGAGCTATATCACTCTTACTGACCCGAAGTCAGTTCCAATTGATCCCAGATCAATGTTGGTCATCCTAGCATAGGGAGTACGGGAGATACACGATGCGTCCATCGGTACTACTCCCTAACCCCATTTGCCTACTCATTGGCCAAATGAGAGGTACTTCCCATGAGTCTCAAACTGCATGGGTAGGATGCCTTGACAGGAGAACCACTTATCCTGTCAATAAGTTGCCACAGGGTATCACAGGGGAAGGCTGAACCATTCTCCCTGTACACAACGCACCATTAGGGGAGGGTGAGTTGACCTATGGTCGCTTGTCGCTCCAAGAAGTACCCCAAGCCACCTGGAGCTCCCAGAGCTCAATGAATGCATCATAGAGGACCCTCATACGAGGGTCTCTCAACGACTCCAAGTTGTTCTCGGAAAGTCAAGAATCTGACCTTTCTTAGGGGCTTCATCAGAATGTCGGCGACCTTCTCATTTGTACCGATATGATGGAGCCTTATTGCTCCTCGTTGTACCATATCTCGGTTTAAGTGGTACCTGATATTGATATGCTTGGAGCAATCATGAAATACGGGATTCTCGGATAATCGAATCCCACTCTGGTTGTCACAAAGGATCACGATAGTATCCAATGTATATTCAAACAACTCACTGAAGAGCTTCTGCAACCAGACAACCTCACAAGAGGCCATACTCGCAACAATGTACTTTGCCTTAGCAGTGCTCAAAGCCACCGACTTCTGCTTCCTGCTCATCCAAGATATCGAGGCAGAACCCAAAGAGAAACAACACTCGGAAGTGCTCTTTCGGTCCACCACACTGCGTTCCCAATCAACATCGGTATATCCATGTAGCCTCACATCTCCAACAGTGTATCTCAAACCATGAGTGATTGTGCCTCGAAGATATCTCAAAAATTTCTTGGCACTAATCCAATGTGAGTGGTGAGGCTCAACCATATGTTGGCTCAACGTCTTGACTACAAAACATATATCCGGACAGGAGTTCACCAAGAACATCAATGCTCCTATGAGTTGACGATACTCGGTAGCATTTCCCAAAGCAGGTCCGGCAGCACTACCACTTAACTTCTTGAAGTCAAGCTCCATCGGGGTAGTCATAGGCTTGCAGTCCACCATACCGAATCTTCCCAATATCTTCACCACATATTTTCCTTGAGATAGGAAAATCTCCCCTGGCTTCTACCAAACTTCTAGCCCTATGAAATAGTGCATCAGTCCTAGGTCATTCATCTCAAACTCAGAAGCCAACTCCCTCTTACATTTGTGAATGAGAGGTTCTGCACTTGTCAGAAAGAGGTCGTCAACATATAACACCAGTATGAGAGGCTTATCATCTTCAACCTTAAAGTAATGGTTCAGATCAGCTTCACTCCTAGTGAATCCCAGCTTCATCAAGTAGCTATCAATCCTCTCATACCAAGCTCGGGGTGCTTGCTTCAACCCATAGAGGGCTTTCTTCAACCTGCACACATGAGATTCTCGATTATGAATCTCAAACCCGTCGGGTTGTTCCACATAGACTTCCTCTTTGATCGAACCATGCAAGAATGTGGTCTTGAAATCGATCTGATGTAGGTTCCATCCTTGTGAAGCAGCAAGGGCTATGATCGAGCGGATGGTGGTGTATCGGGCAACAAGTGCAAATATCTCGTCATAATCTATACCTTCCTTTTGAGAGAAGCCACGAGTGACAAAACGAGCCTTATACTTTTTAGCACTGTCATCAGCTCCATGATTTATTTTGTAAAGCCACTTTGAAGTGACAATTGTTTTGTCCTGGGGTCCGGGGACCACATCCCAGACATCGTTCTTCATGATGGACTCGTATTCCTCATTCATAGCATATTTCCATACTTGATGCTTCACGACTTCTTCGAACGATGAAGGCTCATTTTGAATGATCGTGCTCATAATGGTCAAGTATCCCTGATACCTGGTTGGCTTCTTACTTTCACGGAAAGTCCCTCTGGGTGCAATGTGTCCTTCGGCATCATCAAGTGTCCCCCCAAGCCATGAGGGTTTCTTCCTAGAAGAGGAAGGCTCTTGCGGAGGGGGATCAACAGGATCCATAGGTTCTTCCACTTCGGGCATCGTCTCATCTTCCTTCTCATCCAGCTTCTTGGCGTCAGCTTCTTTAGTTTTCCTTAGAATAGGAAGATTGTCAACCTTGCTAAGAGCCATGTCTTCGTCAAAGGTGACATCATGACTAATCTCGACTTCCCTTTGACCAACCATAAAGATTCTATAGCCCTTAGAATTTTCGCTATAGCCCATGAAGATTCCCTTCTTTCCAGATGCACCCAATTTATTCCTTTTTTCTTTCGGCACATGAAAATATACAGGACTTCCAAAAATTCTAAAATGAGAGACATTAAGTTTCTTACCAGTGAACATCTCTTCAGGAGTCTTGGAATCCAATGCTTGATGAGGGCATCGATTTTGAACATATACGACGATATTTGCAGCTTCGGTCCATAGAAACTTCGGAAGCCTTTGATCATGGAGCATGGAATGAACAACTTCCAAAATCATACGGTTCTTCTTTTCTGCCACACCATTCTGCTCAGGAGTGTATGGTATTATGGTCTCCCTCTTAATGCCAACCTCTTTGCAAAAGTCATGGAACTCATTGGATTCATACTTGGTCCCATTATCGGTCCTTAAGATCTTGATCTTCTTCTCGGTTTGATTCTCGATAAAGGCTTTGAAGTGACGAAACCAGGAGAACACTTCATTCTTCTTTTTCAAGAAGTATATCCACGTCTTGCGAGGATAGTCATCTGTAAAAGTGAGATAATATAAATATCCTCCTAAAGAGTTTACAGGCATCATACCAGATATGTCGGAGTGAACCAACTGCAAAATGTCGGAGGTCTTGCTATGGCTCGAGGGGAATGGGCCCCTTTTGAGTTTTTCTTTGGCACACCTCGGACATACACCTTCTTGCTCCACTTTAAACTCGGGCATCCCGATCACCATTTGTCTCACATCGGGTAAAGCCTTATAGTGAAGGTGGGCAAACCTCCGATGCCATAGTTCAGACTGAAGAGTTGTGTTGCAAGACATGACTCCCAACGAACTTCCTCCAACTTGATATAGAGAGTCAAATCGAAACCCAAGAGTGAAAGCATCTTTAAAATTCTTTTTCCATACACGTACCTTGTCATCAATGAAGGCCACTTTGTAGCCTTTGTCTTCCATCGTCAAAATGGACACCATGTTCTTTTTAAGATCAGGTACATATAGGACTTCTTGTAAATGAATTGTGCTACCTTGATTTAATTGAAGAGTAACATTCCCTACACCCTTTACGAGATAGGTGGAGTTATCTCCAAGAATAATCTCCAGGTTGGTCTCCTTCTCTATCAGATTAGAGAGAGCTTCCTTGTAACCATTGAAGTGCCTTGAGGCACCATTACCAATAAGCCAATTGCCCAACGAGTCCGGAGGAGTAGTAGTAGAGAGGGCTGATATCAGATAATATTCATCTTGCTTATTGTTACCAACATTAGATTCATACTTGGAGTTTCTTGCCTTCTTGGAGGGTTGACCACTTCCTTGATTTCCGACATTCCTCTTTCCGCTGCCATTGAACCTGCCATTCCTTTGATTGTGGTTGGAATTGCCGCGGGAGTGATTTTGATCATTGTCATGAGATGTGTCCTTTCGATTTGGACACTCCCTTGCATAGTGGCCAAATTTATTGCAAACAAAACATCTTCCTTTCATTCCATCTTTCGATCCGGCCTTTCCTTTGGATTTATACTTGGAATTATTTCTCCTTTTAGCATGAGAGGAGAATGCAGTGGGGTTGCCTTTAAATGCAGGCATTTCCTGCTCTTCCATCCTAGTCTCTTCTTGAATGCATCTCGCCATCAATTCCTCAAATCTCGGAATTACATTATTGTTGAGAAGAGTGGTTCTAAATACATATTATTCGGATGGGAGCCCTCCAAGAGTTGTGATAGTTAGGTCCCTGTCAGGAATGACTTCCCCAATCGATAGGAGATCATTCTTGATCTAGGTGATCCTTAAGAAGTAGGATTGCATATTCTCATTTTTGCCCTTCTTAATTTCCTTCAGCTTATTTTTGAGGAACAAAACTTGATTGACATCACTAACTTTAAACAAGCTTACCAGTCTATCGTAGATCTCCTTGGAGGTGTTCAACTCGGAAACATAGGCCACTAGGCGCTTGTCTATAGAATCTCAGATGATCTCTTTGCTTTGACTTCACCCTTAGTCCACTTGTTCCTTGTAGCAACCGATGCATTTGATGGAGGCTTCGTAATTCTACCTCTCACATAGTCCAACACTTCCTGCCTAAGTTGCAGGAAATGCAGGGGGAGGGGTCGTTTCCGTACGGAAACGAAACGGAAACGCGTTTCCACGCCGTACGGGCCCCGTTTCCCACAAAATAACACTTGTTTTTTAATTTTAATTTTAATTTTAATTTTTTATTTTTTTTCTTTATCTAATAATAAATTTTTTTTTTTTGGGGTTTCTTAATCATTTAGAAACCATTTCTAAAGTTATAAAATGCAGTGCCTCTCGATTGCCAGTTTTGCTGCAAGGAATAGATGATTATGCAGATATATTTCAGCTGGAGGAGAGAAGGCACCATGATCTAGTTAGGTGGGTGGATTTGTCATGGAGCAAATGGTTTTGTACATTTGCAAGCCTTTGCATTCGTATTCTTTCACAAGTGGCAAGCTCTTCATCAGCAGAAAGGAATTGGAGCACTTATGGTTTTATTCATTCTGTGAAGCGCAATAGGTTGGGCTCACAGAAAGCAGAGGATCTTCCATCCATGATAGTCAGACTTCTCACGGAGCTTGTCTTCGGCGGGGAAGTGTGATGAGGAACCCATGAGGTCTTAAGACTTTTTCCAACAGTCTTTGGTGATTGCTCTTGCTCTTGCTCTTGCTTGGGCTTTGTCTTCACCTCATCTTTGATACCATGTTAAGTTATGTTATGTTCTATGCTTAGTGCAATTTACTTCAATTTCTTCTTGTTAGCCCAATGTCAATTTCACTGTTTAGCAATCACATTAACATAAAGTAAAATGCTGATAGAACATAAATAAATCGACAAAAGACAAGCCAAGACAAGAGACACTAGATGTGGTGGCTAGCTAGGGACAAACCCCAATGTGGGGAAACCCTTTGATCAATTCTTCTATAATCTTCAATAATTCAGCAGAGAGAGAGAGATAGTACAAATATACAATTCTGTAATTTTATGACAACAACAACAAAACCCTAACCAGCAAAGTCAAAGCTGGTCAAACAAGTCAAATTTGACCTCCAATCAGCTTGGTCAATATCCCAGTCAACTCGGCCTCCAACAGCAAGAAGAGTCAACCCAAAACAGTCCGAAATTACATCAAACTTCAGTCAACGCTGGACAAATCTACAGTCAACCTTTTGACAATCAACGTTGGTCAAACCTGAGGTTAGATCACCTCGATTTGCGTGCCAAAATCTACAGCCTGCCAAGGAGAAGCAACAACATCTAATCTGTAGTCAAAGAGGAGTCCACGCTGGTCAAAGTACCTTCCTGCAGCCCTGGTCAAACTCGGTCAGTGCAACCCTAATCAGAAAACACTTCATCCTTCCACACGTGTGAGAGATGCTACTCCTTTATGTGTACCCAATCAAGTAAGGAGAGAGAAGATGAGTGTTGAGATGATGTGCAATAATGCCAGAAGGTGTCTTCTATTTATATGAATCGTTGAGATTAAGCTGGGGGCATGTAACACAATTTTACTTGCTGGCCGACCTTGACAAATTATCAAGAAATACAAATAAATTCATATCTCCATAAATACATGTCGGAATCAGATGATCTTTAGATCAATCCTACACCTCTCATCGAGAGGAATCCAAGAAAAATATCAGCTGCCATAAATAAGATGACCCACATGGAGTTTGGCTCTAGTTGCCAAAACCTAACAAATGATCAATTGCTATTAGTAGTATACTTATTCCCTTACTTCGAGTTGGTGTTTTTCACTTGCTCCTAGTACATTGTGACCTTCCTTAGGGCCTTTTTTTCTCTGTCTAAGAGGGGCACATATGGGAAGCTTTGATGATGGTAACATTCCATGTTATCCAAACTTAACATATTTCGTCATTCCCATGCTATGTTGTCCCATCTTTTGATTGGTTGTTGTCAGTTCCTCGTGCTGGTTCACCATTGACCTTTTCCTATGAGAAGAAGGGATTGTATATTCCGAGGTTGATGCAGCTATAAGACAAGAAAGGGAATGAACCAAATATCAAAATGCAAAAGGATGGCAAGGGATGTAAAGCAAGAAAAAGCCAAATTGTAGCTTGAGCTTACCCCCTCTTATATAACCACTTGCCTTTGAGTATTTGTGCATATCACGCTTATCAAAGTAAAAGGAACTCTCTATGAACATCCCAACCCCGATGAAGCGATAAACTGCCCATCACTAAAAGAGGTTATCTCATTATTACATGATAATAAATGAAACTTGTTAAACAAGCTATGTAGAAAAAAGGCAAATATGGGGGCTTGGAATAACCAAGGGAGGAAGGTAACTTAGGCAAGATAAGTGCTTCCTCTGCAAAGTTGCTCATGGACAATGATTTATTATAACCTAGCATAAGATGATGATTCCATTCATGAAGTAAACCTTGGTTTATAACACCTATCACACACACCTCTCTTTTGAAATGGCCGACCTAGGAATTGCTCCTCCCCTTAGGTTTGGAAGCACCTAATAGGGCCATGTAATAACCCTTCCATACATAATCATGGTAACTTGTGTACAAGTCATACACTAGGAAGGCATTTGGAAATATTGCTTGTGTGAAGTACTTTGATGGCTTGAACATTGAATATGGCCCAATCTAAAACTCTTATGGTTCTAGCACCCATGATGTTGATCTCACTTGATTCCTTGAGTATGTGTGCTAGATATTGCTTCCAAGTACGACCGACATCCCTTGAGGGACTGTATGATGCTTCTCCAACACTTCTGAGAGGACGTCTAGCCATTGTGATGATGAAATAAGACACTTTGACAATGGATGTTGAGCACTTATTAAGGAGCGTTGACCTTGGGATGACTTGAAACAATTTATGACATCCTCTCCCACCTCTAGGACTTTGGACACTATCTGTCAAAGCTAGGACATTACCTTGAGAGCAGAGGTACCCTTGATATGGTAGCATACCCCCAAACTGTCATTGCACCTACTTGATGGACGCTACCTTGCTCTTGAGGATGATTGATGATGATGATGGTATGGGACCCTTTTGGAGGGGATTGTACATTGTTTATCATGATGACATCATGCCTTAGCATAATGACGTCCTCTATTTTGATGCTTTTAATGATGATGTGGGCATCGTTTTAAGTTATGGATGACGTTGAGTTTGAGGATGCTTTGCTTGATGATTAGGTATCCACTTGATGAGGGTACATGACTTTTGGGATGAGATGCACCTCTTAGAACCATTTATTGCACTTTTCATGGAGAGACATCTTTTGGAGGATGGCGTCATCGAACTCACATGTGCGGGTTACATGAGGCATAATTTCAAGTTATCTTATTGATTTAGCTATCTTTGGGGGTTGGCTTGTTACCTATCCAACTCGTAGTCATGGATTTAATATTATTTTAGGGCTTTTAGGCAAATCAACTTGGTGGCTCCTATATAAATAAGAGGTTGATTTACCTTGGATTCATTGTCACACTTTGAGATCAATTCGTACTAGTAAACTTGTCTTTTCTCTCTTGTGTGCTATGGAGCACTAGTGTAGCAAACTTCTCTTGGAGGATATCTTTGTGGACGGTTCTCTTTTTTGGATTATTGTTGGCAAATTTTTGACGATATGTGCTATTCAAAAATAAGTTATCTTCTTCCATCTTATTCTTGTTGATGAATCAGGGTTTATTAAAATTTTCACCAGGTTTTGTTGATGTTTTATGGCTCTAAAATCTCTTTGCACAAGATTTTCATCAAGTTTCTCTTGAGGTGACCTAGCTTTAGCTCCCTCCCTTTCAACCTTCAAGAAGATAAACGAACACTAAGGTTAAAGAGTTGATAGACATAGGATTGTCTCCTCTAATTTCTTTGAATCCATATCCATCTCTTTCTTTCCAAGATGTTTTACTTCTAAACTCCATTTGCCTTATATTTGTAGGAATTTACAGGGCAAGTTCCCGAGATAGAACACCAAAGGACATTGCTCACAAACAGATAACAGATTAGAGGGAAACAGTCCACGGCTTGAGCCAACGCGACCACTTCAGGCAATTTATTAATGTAAAAGAAAGAAAATTTACATAAGCTTCTCTCATAAACGATCACCTAACAAATGATCCTCCATGCTCTTTAAATAGAGATCATGGACCAACCGGGTGTTAAGCCACGAATCAAGTGTCAGTAATACCGAGGAGAGAATAAACGGTCAAAATACTTCATGTCTAGAACATATTGTGACTATCAGATTGTAAGTTACAAAAAGTACATACTAAAGAAACACACTTTACCTAACTATACACTAGACCAAGTTATACTTAATTATTTCCTATGTGTCGGAATATCCTAACATCCTCCCTTACGAACAACTTGGGATAGGATTGAAGGATGTACAAAGATGACCCAATAGAAGGAAGGAGGCATTAGAGCCTATCCCCCCTTAGTGATAACTTTCTGAACTCCAACCATAAATCGAAGTTTAGAAAACTTCGCCTCTGTGAGAGCCTTTGTAAAGATGTCTGCAACTTGATCATAGGTTGAACAATATTGCACTTCAAGAACATGGTCATGAATGAGCTTTCTAATGAAGTGCATGTGTAGTTCAGTGTGTTTGCTGCGCTGATGTTGGACTGGATCTTTGCATAGTTGAATGGCACTCTGATTATCACACCAAATTGTAGTTGGATGTTGCTGCTAAAAACCAAACTCTGACAGGATCTGACGAAGCCACAAGGCTTTCTTACTAGCTTCAACGACGCCATGATACTCTGCTTCTGCTAAAGAAAGAGAAATGGCACTTTGTTTCTTGCAAGCCCATGCAATAGGTCCAGAACCAAGAGTGAAGACATAACCTGCAGTAGACTTCTGATCATTAGGGTCACCAACCCGATTAGAATCAGTGAAACCAACCAATAGAGGAGATGCTTCTGCACTGTAATGAATCCCAAACTGAACTGTACCTCGAACATAACGAAGTATTCTTTTAGCTGGTTTCCAATGACTTTCATGTGGGTTTTGCATAAACCGAGCAACAAGGCCAACAACAAAGGAAAGGTCAAGACGGGTATGGGTCAGATACAAAATTTTTCCAACAAGTTGATGGTATAAGGTAGCATCAACTTCAGGGGAAGTACAAGTGACTGAAAGTTTGGTTCCAGACTAAAAGGGAGAAGGGGTTGGCTTACAGTGTTCCATGTGAAAGTGGCGTAGAAGATCACAGGCATACTTGGATTGGGAAAGGGAAATACCTTCTTTGGATTGCAAGACTTGAAGACCAAGAAAATAATGCAAGTGTCCTAAGTCTGTCATTTCAAACTGCTTTTTAAGGCTGGACTTCACATGGTTTATAAGGTTGGGATCACTACCAATAAGGATAAGATCATCAACATAAAGAGAGTGATAAGAGACTTACCCACTTTCTTGGTGTAGACAGTATTGTCAAAATGACACCTAGAAAAGCCAATATCCAAAAGAACGCTATCCATTTTGGCATACCAAGCCCGAGGGGCTTGCTTGAGACCATAAAGGGATTTCTTAAGCCGACATACAAGGCTAGAGTCTTTTTGTATAAAACCAAGAGGTTGTTCCATATAGATTTCTTCATGCAAGTCCCCATGCAAGAAGGCAGATTTAACATCCATTTGATGGACTTCCCATTTGAAAGAGGCAACGAGGGAAAGAACGAGGCAGATAGAATTCATTTTGGCAACAGGGGAGAAGGTTTTAGTATAGTCAATGTGTTAAAATTGGCAACTAGGGCCAAACTCCATGTGGGTCACCTTATTTGGGACAACTGATATTTTTCTTGGATTCCTCTCTCCGAGAGGTGTAGGATTGATCTAAAGATCATCTGATTCTGACATGTATTTATGCAGGTTTGAATTTATTTATATTTTTGACAATTTGTCAAGGTCAGCCAACAACCAAATTAGTCATTTTTTCACCCCCACCTTAACCTCAACATTGCTATAAAAGGAGGAGACCTCATGGCTTCATTTAACCATCTCATCACATCCTTCTCTCTCTTGTTTGGGTACGCATTTCTATAATTGTCTCTCTCACACATGTGGAAGGCCGAATTCTGATTTTCTGTTAGGGTAGTGTTGACTAAGGTTGACCGAAGTTGCATAAGGGTTTTTGGATTGCGTTTTGGACAACGCCTTCTCTCCTTGAGTGTGGATTGTGTTAGGTCGCCTCTCCTAGGCAAGCTGTAGTTCTGGACAAATTTTTGGACCCCTCCTTGACACGTTGACTGTGCTAGGGCTGGCCGCAAGGCTGACTGTAGTTGACCAAAGTTTGATAGTGATTTTCGGACTGTTTTGGGCTACTTCTCCTTGCTGTTGGAGGCTGAGTTGTTTGGGTTATTCACTGAGCTGATTGGAGGTTAAATATGCCCTATTTGACCAACTTTGACTTTGCTGGTTAGGGTTTGCTGTTGTTGTCATAAAATATTGGAATTGTATATTTGTACTATCTCTCTCTCGCTGCTGAACTATTGAAGATTATAAGAAGAATTGATCAAGGGTTTCCCCACATTGGGGTTTGTCACTGGCTGGTGCCACATCTTGTGCCCTCTTGTCTTGGCTTGTCTTCTACCGTTTATGTTTATGTTCTATGTGCATTTTATTTCAATTTTCACAGTTAGCTTAATATCTTTTCCAGATTAGCAATCACATTAGCATTAAAGTAAATTGCAGATAGAACATAAATATAAATCACAGAAGACAAGCCAAGACAGGAGGACACAAAATGTGGCGCTAGCCAGGGACAAACCCCAATGTGGGGAAACCCTTCATCAATTCTTCTTATATGATCTTCAATAGTTTAACAGAGAGAGAGAGATAGAGATAGTACATTTGCAGCAAAAGTCAACACTTTGACTTATTTAGATAAGAGCATTGATCATCTCCTAGGATGATGATACATGAGATCAGTTGAAGACATGCTGCTTCAACTGATTCTCCAAGGTGACTACTTCACCTATCATAGTGTTGCATCTCGTCATCATGCTGCACGTCACCATGCTGCATCCATCATCACAATGCTGGACCTCATGCTGATGCTGTCCCAGTGTTTAGCACTACTGTACATAGTGCCACTGCTGCACCATGCTTGCTGCTATTCCTTTGTACTTGCTGTTATCCGTGCTTTACCATGCTGCTGCTGTCCATGATTCTTCATGCTTGCAGTTGTCCCTATGTGTCACCAAGCTTGCAGCTGTCCTTCATGTTGCACCTTCACTGAGTCTCACAGAACTGCTGTACTATGCATCATAACATTCATCCTAAGATACCAAGGTTGCTTGCTATGGTGCTATACCCTGCGGCCTAGCACTTAGCAATGCCAATGTAAGTGGTTTGAGTTAGGATTGCTGCAATAGTCCTAACAGATTGACTCGCTGCCTACCACAGTTCAGTTGTCATCTACAGCTCACCCAAAAACAGAGCTCCTTACCTTGATTACTGTCCAAACAACCTTGATTAGGCTCCTGTAGATACTTGGCTTAAAAGCCCTACACACAACTCCTACGCAACCTCCTTTCCCGCGCAGTAGTAGCCTCTCTTTGTAGCTGAAATAGAAGTGCCCTAACTGTCTTTACTCCAGCATCTCGGTGCTCTTGAATTGCCTTCAAGGTAGGCCTGCGAGGAGCCTCCTTAATCGACCTAATCTCCAGCTCCTTATTTGTTAAAATTGGCAACTAGGGCCAAACTCCATGTGGGTCATCTTATTCATGGTTGATAATATTTTTATTAGATTCCCCTTGTCGAGAGGTGTAGGATTGATCTAAAGATCATCCGATTCCGATAAGTATTTATGGAGATATGAATATATTTTGATTATGGAATTATTATCAAGCTGATCAGCAACTCATGTAGGCTCAGAAGCCCAACAGTCGCATCTATTCAATCATCAACAGTTGTGTATAAATACAGGAGGTCTTTCCCTCATTTGGACACACCCATCTCATCACATCTCTCTCTCTCCTGCGCAGAAAAGAGGCTCTTCTCCTACTGCGCAGAAAGAGACTCTTCTCTCACATGTGTGGAAGGAAGGACACAGATTGAGGGCTGCAACTGCAGATCGGAAGTTTGACCAGCATTGACCATCTTTCTCTCTCTCTGAACTGCGCTATAGGTGGATCTGACTCTCCTCTGAAGGCCACATTTTTTGGTGGTGGAATCAAGCCGATCCGACTGTCGGTTTGCAAGATATTGTCTGCCCTAGTTTGGCTGATCTAGGGTTTGCTGTTGCTGATGTAAATCAGATTTATGTACTATTTCTCTTTGCTGAATTATTGAAGATAAAGGAAGATTTGATCAAAGGGTTTCCCCACATTAGGGTTTGTCCCTGGCTAGCCGCCACATCTTGTGTCTCTTGTCTTGGCTTGTTTTCTGTCAATCGTTTAATGTTCTATCTGCACTTTACTTTATGTACATGTAATTGCTAATCTTTAGATAATAATAAGAAAGATAAGTAAACTGCTATAAGCATAGAACATACCATAACTTAACATGGTATCAGAGCTAAGGTGAAGACAAAGCCCGAGCAAGAGCAAGAGCAAAAGCAATCACTCAAGAGAAGATTGGCAAGGCTATCCTAAAAGAACTATGGGGTCCTCAACACTCTTCCCTGCCGAAGACAAGCTCCGTGAGAAAGCTAACTATCACGAATGGAAAATGTCTCTCGATCTAACATTAGAAGATCAAGGAGTGTTGGACCATGTGAGAGGCAATATTTTTGAGCCTACATCAAATGCACCCACTAGTGCCAGTAACAAATGGAAAACTGGCGAAGTCAAAACAAAGATTATCCGGGACTCTATTGACAAGCGCTTGGTGGCCTACATCTCCGACCTGAACAGCTCCAAGGAAATTTACGATAGACTGGTGAGTTTATTTAAAGTTAATGATGCAAATCAAGTTTTGTTTCTTAGTAATAAGCTGAAGGAAATTAAGAAGGGAAAGATGAGAGTATGCAAGCATACTTCTTAAGAATCACCGAGATCAGGAACGATCTCCTATCTATTGGGGAGACTATTACTGATAGGGAAATGGCACTCACAACTCTTGGAGGATTACCATCCGAATGGTACGTGTTCAGGACTACTCTTCTAAACAATAATGTAATACTTGGTTTCAAGGAATTAATGGCTAGATGCATTCAAGAAGAAACAAGGGTAGAAGAGCAAGAAATGCCCATGCCTAAAGGTCCTCCTGCTGCCTTTTCTTCTCATGCTAAGAAAAGAAATAATTCTGGGACTAAATCAAAAAGAAAGGTTGGACCTAAGGGTGGAAGAAAAGGACGATGTTACATTTGCGATAAAGCAGGTCACTATGCAAGGGAATGCCCTGATAGAAGGAACTCTCACCAGGATGACGATCAAAATCCCTCTCAAGGCAATCAAAGAAATGGCGGGTCAAATGGCCAAGGTAAAAGGAGTGTTGGAAATCAAGGAAGAGGACAATCATTCAAGAAGGCTAGAAATTCCAGGATGTATTATATGTACCTGACCTCAAAAAGAACCTAGTGTCCGTCTCGGCAATGGAAGACAAAGGCTACAAGGTGACCTTCAGCGATGGCAAGGTACGTGCATGGAAAAACAATATTAAAGATGCCTTCACTCTTGGGTTTTGAGTTGATTCATTATATCAGGTCGGAGGAAGTCCGCTAGGTGTCATGTCTTATGACACATCTCAAGCCTTAATCGAGAATCAAACCGAAAAGAAGAACAAGATCTTAAGGACTGATAATGGGACTGAATATGAATCTAACGAGTTTCATGACTTTTTTAAAGAGGTTGGCATTAAGAGGGAGACTACACCATATACTCCTGAACGAAATGGCGTGGCGGAAAGGAAGAACCGTATGATTGTGGAAGCTGTCCATGCCATGCTCCATGATCAAAGACTTCCAAAATTTCTACAGGCCAAAGCTGCAAACACCGTCGTATATGTACAAAATCGATGCCTTCATCAAGCATTGGGTTCCAAGACTCCTGAAGAAATGTTCACCGGTAAGAAACCTGACGTATCTCATTTTAGAATTTTTGGAAACCCTGTATCTTTTCATGTGCTGAAAGAGAGAAAAGGAATAAATTGGGTGCATCTGGAAAGAAAGGAATCTTCGTGGGCTATAGTGAAAATACTAAGGGCTATAGAATCTATGTAGCCGGTCAAAGGGAAGTCGTGATTAGTGATGATGTCACCTTTGACGAAGATATGGCTCTCAGCAAGGTGGACAATCTTCCTACTTTGAGGAGCTCTCAAGAAGCTGACACCAAGGAACCGAAAGAAAAAGATGATCTAACAATGCCCGATGTGGATGAACCCATGGATCCTACTGATCCACCTGAGCCTTCCTCTTCTAGGAAGAGGCCCTCTTGGCTTAGGGGGCTATTCGATGATGCTGAAGGACACACTGCACCCCGAGGAACCTTCCGTGAAAGTAAGAAACCTAACAGGTATCAAGGATACCTAACCATCATGAGCACGAACATACAAAATGAGCCTTCATCATTCTCAAATGTCGTCAAGCATCAAGTATGGAAGGATGCTATGACCGAAAAATATGAGTCTATTATGAAGAATGATGTCTGGGAAGTAGTTCCTAGACCCCAGGACAGGACAGTTGTCACTTCTAAATGGCTTTACAAGATAAAGCATGCAGCAAATGGAAGTACGAAAAAGTATAAGGCTCATTTTGTCGCTCGTGGCTTCTCCCATAAGGTATAGACTATGATGAGATATTTGCACCTGCTGCCAGATATACCACCATCCGCTCAATCATAGCCCTTGCGGCTTCACAAGGATGGAACCTACATCAGATGGATGTCAAGACCGCGTTCTTGCATGGTTCGATCAAAGAAGAGGTCTCTGTGAAGGAACCCAAAGGATTTGAGATTTATGATCGAAAATCTCATGTATGCAGGTTGAAGAAGGCTCTCTATGGGCTGAACCAAGCACCCCGAGCATGGTATGAGAGGATCGATAGCTACTCGATGAGCTGGGATTCGCTAGGAGGGAAGCCGATCCTAACCTTTACTTTAAGGTTGAAGATGACAAACCTCTCATACTGGTGTTGTATGTTGACGACCTCTTCCTAACAGGTGCAGACCCTCTCATTCACAAATTTAAGACGGAGTTGGCTTCTGAATTTGAAATGAAGGACCTAGGACTGATGCACTATTTCCTAGGACTTGAAGTCTCGCAGAAGCCAAGGGAAATTTTCCTATCTCAAGGAAAATATGTGGTGAAGATATTGGAAAGATTTGGTATGGTGGACTGCAAGCCTGTTACTACCCCGATGGAGCTTGACTTTAAGAAGTTAAGCGATAGCGCTGCTGGACCTATTTTACGAAATGCCACCAAGTATCGTCAACTCATCAGAGCATTAATGTTCTTAGTGAACTCCCATCTAGATATATGCTTCGCAGTCAACACGTTGAGTCAACATTTGGTTGAACCTCACCACATACATTGGATTGGTGCCAAGAATCTGTTGAGATATCTTTATGGCACAATTACTTATGGGTTAAGATACACTGTCGGAGATGTGAGACTACTTGGATACACTGATGTTGATTGGGCAGGCAATGTGGTGGATCGTAAGAGCACTTCTGGGTGTTGTTTCTCCTTGGGATCTACCTCGATATCCTGGATGAGCAGGAAGCAGAAGTCGGTGGCTTTGAGCACCGTCGAGGTAGAGTATGTTGCTGCTAGCATGGCCGCCTATGAGGCAGTCTGGTTGCAAAAGCTCTTCAGTGAGTTGTTTGGACTTACATTGGATACCACTGTGATCCTGTGTGATAACCAGAGTGGGATTCGTTTATCAAAGAATCCCGTATTTCATGATCGCTCCAAGCATATCGATTTCAGGGACCACTATATTCGAGATATGGTACGGCGGGGAGCTATAAGGCTCCAACATATCGGTACTGATGAACAGGTCGCCGACATTCTGACAAAGCCCCTGGGGAAGGTCAAATTCCTGACTTTCCAAGAACAACTTGGTGTCGTTCAAAGACCCTCTGATGCGGGTCCTGTATGATGTATTGAGCTCTAGGAGCTCCAGGGGGGGTGCGGGGTATTTCTTGGAGCGACATATGACCACAAGATGACTCACCATCCCTTGGTGGTGCACCTTATACAGGGTAAAAGGATCAAACTTTCCCTGTGACACCCCATGGCGACTATGTAGTAGGATGATTAGTTCTCCTGTGAGGTCTGGATAATGTGTTCTCCATGACGATTGTGTAGCAGGATGATTAGTTCTCCTGTGAGGCCTAGATGATGTGTTCTCCATGGCGATTGTGGAACAGGATGATTCGCTCTCCCCTGGGCCAAGATGATTAGTTCTCTGTGGCATCCACTGGACAGGATGATTCACTCTCCTGTGGACAAGATGATTCGCTCTCTTGTGGAACAAGATGATTCGCTCTCCTATGGACAGTGTGATTCGCTTTCCTGTGGACAGGATGATTAGTTCTCCTGTCAAGGCATCCTACCCATGCAGTCTGGGACTCATGGGAAGAACCTCTCATCTGATCAATGAGAAGGGAAATGAGGATAGGGACCATAGTAGTACCGATGGATGCATCGTTGTATCTACCGTACTCCCTATGCTAGGATGACCTTCATTGATCTGGGATCAATGATACTGGTCTGGGACCAGTGGTAGGAGTTGTACCCACTATGACACTGTCTTCGGGCCAGTTGAGGACTGGTCTGGGACCAGTGGTAGGAGTTGTACCCACTATGACGCTGTCTTCGGGCCAGTTGAGGACTGGTCTGGGACTAGTGGTACACACTCTGAGACTGACTTTGAGTCAGTGAAGGATGATACTGGTCTGAGACCAGTGGCAGGAGTTGTACCCACTATGACACTAACTTCGGGTCGGTTGAGGACTGGTCTAGGACTAGTGGTACACACTCTGAGACTGACTTTGAGTCAGTGGAGGATGGTATGATACATCCTCGATCATTTCTTCTTCTTCATAATTCGGACAAAGCAGAGCAAAGTAGAATAAAGCAGAGCAAAGCAAAGCATATCAAAACAGGGCAGAACAGAACAGAGCAGAGCAGGCAAACTAGAGCAGAGCAAAGCAAGGGTCAAGTTGTATAGGGCAGTGCATTTAATGGATGAATAGTTGCGACCGACAGACGAATTGCAGATGGAGTTCTCCCTAATTGAAAGGGAGTGTTAAAATTGGCAACTAGGGCCAAACTCCATGTGGGTCATCTTATTCATGGCTGATAATATTTTTATTAGATTCCTCTCGTCGAGAGGTGTAGGATTGATCTAAATATCATCCGATTTCGATAAGTATTTATGAAGATATGAATTTATTTTGATTATGGAATAATTATCAAGCCGACCAGCAACTCATGTAGGCTTAGAAGCCCAACAGACGCATCTATTCATCATCAACATTTGCATATAAATACAGGAGGTCTTTTTCCTCATTTGGACACTCACTCTCATCACATCTCTCTCTCTCTCTCTCCTGCGCAAAAAAGAAGCTATTCTCCTACTGCGCAGAAAATGACTCTTCTCTCACACGTGTGGAAGGAAGGACGCAGATTTAGGGCTGCAACTGCAGATTGGAAGTTTGACCAGCATTGATCATCTTTCTCTCTCTCAGAACTGCGTTGTAGGTGGATCTAGCTCTCCTCAGAAGGCCGCATTTTTTGGTGAAGGAGTCAAGCCGATCCGACGGTCGGTTTGCAAGATATTGTCTGCCCTAGTTGAGGACTGATCTAGGGTTTGCTACTGCTTATGTAAATCAGATCTATGTACTATTTCTCTCTACCGAATTATTGAAGATAAAAGAAGATTTGATCAAAGGGTTTCCCCATATTGGGGTTTGTCCCTGGCTAGCCGCCACAACTTGTGTCTCTTGTCTTGGCTTGTTTTCTATCGATCATTTAATGTTCTATCTGCAATTTACTTAATGTACATGTGATTGCTAATCTGTGGATAATAATAAGAAAAAGAAGTAAATTTCTCTAAGCATAGAACATACCATAATTTAACAGTATGTCCATCTTGATGGTGATGTCCATATCGAGTAGCAGTGTTGTTGAATGATGAGTGCGCTCTTGGTGTATCATAGCTTCACCTCTGCATGACAAGGTGTGCAGAGTCTTTGATGGTCTGGTGTTCGCTTGATGTTGCATGTTGTAATATTCCTAATTAGCCATGGCTAATTGGAATATTCGATTTTGCTCAATTTTGCCTTCTATAGTTATTTATAGATAAAAAGGTGAGGAAAGAGGAGACATAGCTCACTTTTAGAATAAAGTCTCTCCCTAGTAACACAATGTTGTAACTTAAAGGGGAACCAAGGGGGGGCCAAAGAACCACGTAGAGGAGGGGCCCACGCAGACACTTGGAGGGACTGCGCGGACGGAGAGGAACATGTGGCAAGAGAAGGAGCTACGTTGGAGGAGGTGAGCCTTGGGGATGAGAGAAGCCAACACTATAAAGGAGAGAGGAGCCTCCTCATTTTCTCATGGGATTATGAACATTTGAGCTAGTCACTTCGACCTGGAAGCACGCTGGCTATTTAGCCTGTCTGCAGCACTGTTTAGTGCACTGAGTGTCTCCGTTCAAAGATCTCACCCTTAGCCCCGAGGGACTTCGAGTGCCTACTTGGGCAAGGTAGTTTCAGCAGTCTTTTTGCAATAGTATTGATCTTTGGCATTGAGGAGGAGTTGAGCATTGGGGGACTGCGCAATCTTGAGAGAGAGGGACGCAGTTCTTCTGGAGGTAGTTCCGGATTGGGGGTTTGTGGAGGATTTGAGCTGGGAGATTGAGCAAGGGATCAGCCCTTGCATATTGGAGGATTTTGGCTGAGTTTCAGACAGAGTTTTGGTGGGTTTTATTCAGTGGCAGCACAGAGCCTTGAGGGATTGCGTGGGTCCTCAAGGGGGCGATTTTCGAGGGTCGGCTATTTCAGAAAAGCTTTCTGGGTTTTTCTGGGTTTCTTGAGTAGAGTGCGATTCCAGAGTTTCAGCATTTTCTGAGGAGGGGAACAACCCCAAATCCTCATTTGATTTCCAACAGCAGCAGAAGCACGGCAGTTCTCCAGCAGCGTGAACGCAGTTCAGAGAGAGGCCATTCCTTTACTATTCTGAGTGTATTTCTTCACTTGCCTTGTGCAAGTCGAGGTGCCATCTTTCTGATCACCTCCTGTACTCATTCCATTACTCAGTATAATAAAATGGCTTAGCATTTCTCTCTGCATTTCTTGAGTATCTGCTTATATTTCATGTTTATATTATTATATGTTGCACCCTTGTTATTTCCATCACTTTGAGCTTCCCGGTTATTATATCATTTGTACGTATTTGGTTGGAGTTTACTGGGGTTTGGGGAATATCTCTGAAATGGGATATTACACATGTGCATGTATCCCCTTCGTTGGTACTTGGTATGCTTCATGTGTTCATCCGTTCATGAACAAGTCTCCTAGCATGCACTCCTTGTTCATCTCGTTCGTCGACGCGCCATGTCTCATCCATGTACCTGTTTCTGTAATCACTAATGACGAGACAACATCAAATCCAAAAATCCCCTACTCTACCATGATGCATCATCTTTCGTTTTCGGGTGCAGGTGACTGGGAGAGAGGAGAAGGCTTTGAAACTGCACAGAGCACATTTCAGGTCGGGATGCGAGGCTCTGGGATGCTGTCAGGAAAAACTGTGCAAAGGTCACTAAGAGGCTGGGTTGAGCAGTCCAAGACAACAGTGACATATATGGATCTGGCTCAGTTGGGAGGCAAAACTGCACAATTTTTCTGGGGAAGGCAGTGCGGGCAGCAGGAGGCACTGGCAGTGAAAACTGCGCAGATTTCTAGAGGAGGCCAAGATCGGGTTGCAAGAGCTTGTTGGCCAGAACTACACAGATCTGGGAGGCAGTCATTCAGGACATGTCTGCGCAGTTTCCGGGTTGAGCGGGGTGTCGGGCAGCTGGTAGACTGTCCATGAAAACTGCGGAATTTTCAAGAGGAGTGGTGAGCAAGCTGGCAAGGGGATTGACTAACAAAACTGCGCAATTTCCAGAGACAATGCAGTGACAAGGAGCGGGTGCCTATCCCTCTTGTCTACACAATTTCTTCAGGCAGTGCAAGCAAGCAGGCTAGCAGCCTTTGCGCATTTTTTGCGAGTGCAGCCTTAGGTCACTACCCAAGTCAAATTCTTCGATTGACCAACAGGAGGCTTAATGGATAGGCTTGCGGGAAGCGCAAACTGAGATGGCTTCTTGGGTAGCTTCTACAATGTTCTAGGTGACAGTCAGCTAGGTTGATTCCAGGATTGCGCAATGCAGACTGCCTGGAAGGCAGCCTCAAGCTCTGTGCAATTCTGGGCAACAGTGCTTGGTCACTGAGGGCTGACACTGCACAGTGTAGTTCAGTGGAGGTCTGGCTGATGGAGAGTGATCTGGTCAACAGATCTTCTGTAAAATGGTTAAGTGTGTGAGCGAGAGAACTCGTGTATACATGATCTTGTGAACACACTCACATGACTCGACAACAAGACACCTCAAACCAACAAGGCAACATGCTCAGTGTCACTGACTAAAGGGTGTGATCGACAAGTGCGACACTTGAAATAGATCATTGAACTGTTGAATTTTCTAAGTCTATCCGTTAGAAAATTACTCTGTATTCTACCTATTTATTTCTTCTACTTGTTTAAGTTCGAACAAGTTATTTAAAACATTTAAATACCCAAATAAACACAATACAGTCATGACATCTACAGATCATCAACTAAAAGAAAACAAGCACACAAGTGACACCGTTATTTTTGGACAAATGGCCCTGGAAAAACCCAATGCAGAAAAACCAGTGCAACTATTCAAAGGGTTATATTATTATGCAGTCTTTTTTAGTACAACTGGGTGCCTAACCGGCTCACCCGACAGAGAAAAATACACGGCAGCAACACCTCTATACTCGGAAACAGGTATTCAAAAAAACTTGTCCCACGAAACCCTCTCTGGCACAACTGAAGTTCAGCATTGGCACTTCTGGCCTCTGCGCCAGCCCCAAGACCCTCTGTGTCAGCCCTTTGAGGCACTACGCAGCCTCTAAGACCCTCTGCATCACTCTAGTAGCCTCTACGTGCATGACGCAGTCCCTCTGGCTTTTGCGTTGATTCTGTTGGGCTCTACGTAGCCTAGACTGGCTGCTGCTCTCACTCTCTCTACTTCTGCGTTGGTCTCTCAGTACTGTCTATGCCTCGTGCTCACTGCCCTTCGCTGCCGATCACTGATTCAACTTTGCTTAGCAACCTCGCTCTAGCAAAATGAATAACTGATCACTCTGGTGTATTCTCCAACTGACCCTCAAGCCTCTTCTTGCACTTTTCTCGTTGGTCCTTCAACGGCCGATATGAAATCTCTAATCAATGGCTAAGATTAGTTTTGGCTTGATCCATGACTTTTGGAACCTTCTAACCCAGTTTTATATTAATACCCATTAATATTTTATTTTTCCTAAGTTTACACTTAGGAACTCCATTAAAAATATTAAGTATTTTAATATCTCCCAAACCAGGTACAATCTGTCCAAACCATTTCTGGGTCTTGGAGATCTCATGTGCTTTAGCCTCTCCACCAATTTTCATGGCTAGATCACATCCGATTCTACCCCAAATCAACATGAACAACCATGACGACACTTGCATGACATTGCATACAACTTCATGTGCGAGTGCAACAAATGTTTACATAATGAACACAACTTGTTAACACAAAGGCAGACCTTGAACATAGCCAGAACAAGACCGCAAAATGGCATTGCCACCAACATGCTAAAAGACAAGCAGTGAACGGTCAAGCAAAGAGATTGTAAAGACTCGACATGAGCTCATGGAATGAGCCTGAGTGTTTGCAATCATCAAGGAAAAACCAAGGAAGGCTCCAAAATTGGATGCAAGCCAAAATTTTGGAGGGTGTTGCAGCCGCTACAACACTTGGCGACGCACTGGTTGAATACCAGCTTCTCTGTTTCAGTCCATTGACCACACAAGGACTTGGTCTATCAAGGAGTATTGAATCATTGTGCGGGTTACTTCGGTTTCCCCACTTACCCCATGGGCAGACATGGTTCAACTTTTGCCAACTCAGTCAAACACAACAAGAAGTTTCAATTTGATCATAGTGTTTCAAAATCGGGAAGGGTAGTTTGGCTCGCGAGTTTAAAATTTTCAGAGTATAAGTTTCAATCTCTGGTATGGCTCCGCTACTAGCAGGCCTTGAAAGTACCCCGACAGAGTCACGCAGGAACACACACATTGCTCCACTACCAGCGAGCCTGGTCAATACCCCGGTGGAGTTGCATGCTTCACCTCTCTGCGTAAGAAGCCTTTCTTTTCTTTTGCCTTTGTATTATTTTTTAAAAGAGCATTGTGCATAGGCACTTATTTATTTTGGTGGCGGAAGAGGGATCCCGACTTATTGAGAGCAGAAGAGGTTGATCCTTCAGAGAAGCATGTAAGACCTCTAATTTAAGTTTGCTCGTTTAGATTTCCCCTTCTCAGTTTCTACTAGTTAGATGAGCTTGAACACACAGAGCAGAAGACTAAGTACAGGCATGGGGTTTCCCAGTGTGGACACAGGTTCATGGTTGGACCAGAGCTTCCCTTACAGACAACTCGTATTTTACGTCAAGACTTCATCGGTCGAAGGTTACAACCAAGCATAGAGAAGACGGACACAGGACTAGCCAAGTGTTGTAGTGTCACAAGACTCTTTGGATCTCAGCCACATACTCATTCAAAAGCCAAAACTCATTAGAGGGCAGCACTTATTGACAAAACCAAAAATAGCATGATATTAAGCAAACAAAACAAAGTGAAACAAAAAATAGCAAAGCAAAGCGAAAAGACAACAAGCAGTAAACAAACTATGTACATGGCACAGGGCATAGCCCCGGGCTACTGAAAATAATGCTTCATGTCTTGGTCGTTGACAAGAAGGTTGTCAATCCTCCCAATAAGTGATTGCAGACGATACGTGTGTGGGCCAATCTTTTCCTGAACAGTATATGGACCAATCCACAGGGACTGGAACTCATACATTTGCCTTTGTCTTCATGGAGTTTGTCCCATTTCAAGACTAAGTCACCCACATCGAAGTTAGCGTTCCCTGCAAACTTCTTGTCGAACCATCTCTTGATACGGTTCTAGTGGAGTGTGAATTTTTCTTTTTCTTTCATCCTTTCTTCCTGCAACTTGTGAAGTGTATCCATCCTATGTTGGACTAGCAAACAAGGTTTGCCTTGGGATTCTTGGGACAATTGGAGAGCAGGCAAGTAGATGTTTGGCGAGAGGATGGCTTCTTTCCCATAAACCAGGAAGTATGGCGAAGTGTTCAGAGAGGGTTTGGGTGTTACACGGTCAGCCCATAAAGCATTCATCAAAGCGGAGTGCCAATTACGTTGTTCAGAGTAAATGGTCTTCTTGATAATGTGGATAAGGTTTTTATTTGTGGATTCTGCAAGACCATTTCCCTGCGGGTATTAGTTAGCTAAGTATTTAAGCACGATACCATAGGGCAATGCAAAATCATAAAGCTTTAAAGACGAAAAGTAAGCTGCATTGTCAAAAACAAGTGATACCGGAACGCCAAATCGTGAGATGATGTTCTGTTGAAGGAAGCTGATGACTTCATGGTCATTCACTTGCTTAAGCGGAATTGCTTCTGTCTACCGCGTGAAGTAATCTGTAGCTGTCAAGATGTAGCGATGTTGTTTCAACGAATGTGGGAAGATTTCCCCAATGATGTCTAGGCCCCACTGTTGAAATGGTTCATTCACTGCAACAGGATGCAGCGGGGCTACTGACCTTCGTGTTCTGTCGGTGCATCGCTGACAGACCAAGCATTTGCAAGCATAGGCATGTGCATCCTTGAATAATATGGGCCAGTAGAAACCAGCTCGCATGACTTTGTGCGCAGTGGTGTTTCCCACGATGTGGCCCCCGGCTAGTCCATCATGTAGATCATGCAAGACCTTCTATGAATCATGTGCCTCTAGGCACCTAAGAAAATTTTCATTGTTGTGCTTTTTGTAAAGCACTCTATGCACCAACTGATAAGGTAATGCTTTGAGGCGAAGTGCTCTCTTTTGTCTCATGAAGAAGTGAGAGGATATGGTGCCATGCTCAAGATATTGGCACACATCTTCGTACCAAGAGTTTCTGTATGAAATGGGTGGTGCTCACTCTACATCGTACATCTCGATTTCTTGCTCCCAACCAGTGAGCTCCTCTTCTTCCTCCTGTGCATGGACTGCTTCGGCTGGGAGTCTACAGAGACCATTACCCTTGATAGTGTGAACTGGCTTGAGGTCAAGATCATACTCTTGCAAGCCTGTCATCCAATTTGCACGTCTTTCACCCAGCTCTTGTTGTACAAGCAGTGATCTGACTGTTGGGTGTGGCACAAAGACTATGCAATGGTTCTTTAGCAAGTAGGGTTTGAAGTGTTTCACCGCCTTGTATACTGCATATGCTTGTTTGTCGATGGCCGGGTAGTTGAGTTCGGGTCCCTGCATGCTTTCACTAATGAAGGAGATGGGATGTTCCTCGTTCAGCTCATCCTTCTAAGTGAGTATTGTAGCAAGCGAATTGTCAAAAGCGAAGGTGTATAGCAAGAAATCCTTGTTAAAGTTTGGGCTGTAAAGTGCAGGAGCATCTGCTATAGCCTGCTTGATACAAGTGAATTCATTCTTTTCCTTCTTACCCCAATTATAGATTGCATCCTTCTTGATCATGTCTTGTATTGGTTTCACTATCTGCGCATAATCCAAGATGAACTTCCAGAGGAAGTTTATCTTTCCCAAGAAGGACAACATGGCTTTCTTGTTGGTTGGGTGAGGAATCTATGTGATCGTCTGAACTCGGTTCGGATCAACCTTGATCCCACTTCTGGCAATGATGTGCCCGAGGAGGTTGCCCTCAGACACTGCAAATACGCTTTTCTTGGGATTCAAAGATATCCTGTATTTTCGACATCGCTCGAATATCTTCTTCAGATGGCATATGTGGTTTGACCATTTTTTGGAAAAGATAGTCACATCATCAAGGTACACCACTATGCTTTGTCCAATAAGTCCACGGAAGGTGATGTCCATGGCGCGTTGAAAGGTTGCACTTGCATTCACAAGCCCAAATGGCATTCTTCTATAGGCGAACGTACCCCACTCGGTACGGAAGGTAGTTTTTAGTCTATTAAGTTCCGCTACCAGAACCTGGTTGTATCTCGAAAAAACATCGAGTAAAGAAAAAATTTCCGCTCCAGATACTGTCTGTAAAATATGTTCCATCGACGGCACGAGGTAGTTGTCTTTGTCCGAGGCACATTTCAAGTTTTGGAAATCAACGCATAGGCAAATCCCCCCGGACTTCTCACGTACAGGAACTAAGTTAGAAACCCACGTAGAATGACGAACTCTATAAATGATCTGTGCATCCAACAGCTTAGTCAATTCTTTCTATATGAGGGGTTCAAGTGACGGATGTACTTTCCTCAACTTTTGCTGAAATGGCTTGACCCCTTCTTTGATCGGAATCACAGGTTGGATTATTCACGTGTCGTATGTTTTTAGATCATCGTATGTCCACGCGAACACATCCCGGTACTACTTGAACAAGCAGACAAAGGCTTGACGCTCCTGCGATGTGCAACATGTACCGAGATTGACGAACTTCGGATCTTATTCTGTTCCCAAGTTGATCTGTTCGTGCATCATGGTGGAACTGTGGGTTTTGTTGTTCCTTGGCCCTTGGAAGCGGTTCTGCAAGTCATAGAGCTTTTCGAGATATACCACACCCTTGGGGATGAGGATGCCTTTCTTGTCATCAGTTGCGGCTTGCCGAGACTACTCGTGCTCATCTTCGTCAATCATTGCATCCTTGAAGACATTAGCTTCTAATCTGGACCGTTGAATATCAATGGGGAGATTATTTAAGGATGCTTGACGGTCACTTGAAAAAAACACACAGAGAGTTCAAAAGTTCGATTTTCTGAAGCAGAGTAGCTGTCAAGAGATTTTCGATAGTGAGTTGTTGTAGTGAGGAGCAGGAATAGTTTGGATGGAGTATCTTCTCCAGGACCCAGGATAAGCAGTAGAGAGAGGCAAAGAAACACCAAAAGGGTTGACGTTGGGCTAGAGGGGCCCACGTAGAGCTTGACGCTGGGCTAGAGGGGCCCACGCAGAGCTTGACACTGAACCAGAAGGGCTCATGCAGAGACAGCGCAGTCATCCAGAGCAGAAGTCTGAGTTTTGCAGAGGAGCTAACATTTCTGAGCCAGGAAGGTTGAAAATTTCTCCAGAAGGCAAGACGTTTCCCAGTTGAGCTGATGCAGAGCCTTTTGAGGCTAACGCAAGGCCTACACAGCGCTAGCGCAGAGATAATCGGGGACAGTCGGTTCAGCTGCCGAAACAGGCGGGATTTGCCGGGTAGAGTGAGGTAATCTCACTAAGTTTTTTTTGCCAGTTTATTTTCTCTGTAACTAGATTGCTGAAAGGGCATCCAAAGTTGTATTCAGAAACTATTGCTTGATAATATAAAACCCTCAAAGTTGTTGCACTAGTTTTCCCGCATTGGGTTTTTCCAAGGACATTTGTCCAAAAAATACGGTGTCACTTGTGTGGATTTTTCTCTATTGTTTTGTTCTTGTTTTGAGCAAATTACTTAATTAAGTGAAGGCTACAGTTGTATTAGCGTCGATATTCATTGTCGGAAGCAGTAGATAATTTGTTTCAGTGATTAACACCTAGGAGAAGTTTAATCAGTTGCTACAGTGGATGATTCGGGTGGGATTCTCAAATTTTCACATAGAAGACCTCAAGTACAGTGTTCATGAAAGGAGCTATGGACTATTAGGAGGCATATTTATGGGAGCCCTAGTTTAGCTGATGTAGGGAGACATGTGATTGATAAGAGGGCAGTTTCAGAAGACCCAATGAGAAAACTTCTTAATGGAGCAAGAGGGTTGCTAGTGGGCAAATCAATGAGCCAAAGTTCAGTGACACAAAAGGAGTTGTGATCATTGATAGTGATAGGTTGGACAGTTGAAGATGAAGTTGCAGTGATCAGCAGATTGGGAGGCAAGGGGACCCGCCAGATGTGTTCAAGGTACTTAGACTAAAAGGGTTGTGGGGTGCCACATCTGCAAATAGGTCAAGTGTATCTTGTTCAGGGTAGATTGGTGGTCATAGCAGTTGACACCAAGCCCTAGTTGTGTCCTTGTATCAGGGTTGTATGTAAGGACCATGATCCCTAGTATGGGAGCCCTAAGGCTGTTGTATTAAAATTTTGTAATGTAACATGTAGTGGCTTGAAAAAGTTAAAAATTGTCATGTGCACTAGTTGATCCACTGATGTTTGTTATTTCGTTGTACAAAGTAGAATTGTTATGGCACTTGAGTGTGTTTGTGTTCGAGATGTTAGACTCAAACAAGATGCTTGAGTGTCATGGAAAAATCAACACACTTCTCATTATTCGTCATCATCATTCAATCACTTCTTCTTCTCTAAAGGAGTGTGCACTAGCTTTTGTCTTTCTTCTTAGACGCTATGTGATCTTTTGTGGAGCGAATTGTCTTAGAAGGGAGATGTTTGCATGAAGAGGCTTTTGGCATTGATTGAAGTGATTCTTGTTGGAATTGTGTAACTTTAATGTCATTTTCTTCCATTTTGCATGCTATATTACTGAAATTAGGATTTCTATGTGTGCCATATTAGAAAGTACAATATCTTTTCTTGAAATCTTGATACATCATGGTATGTAAAATTTGTCTTGCATTAATCCATCAAAAGAACTTGGTTCATGCATCCTTTGACCTTAAAATCTCCCACACAGAGAAGACGCTCGGGTTTTTAAAAGAAGAAATTAAATCTTCCACCCTCATCATCCAAGGACCTCTATCATTGACCTCACCCTAAATGACTCCATTGACCAATTAGATAAAGGCTCTTGTCTAGTAGGTGTTGATCATTATAGATTTCTTTTTCTTTAATTTCATGGCAACTAGGGTTACAGTTAGCTCTAAAACTGCATTTTGTAGCAATTTTATGTCAATATGTGTGTTTCCCTATTGGAAGGGATTGCATTTAAGAAATAATAAAAGGCAAAATATAGAATTAATTGTATATTTTAACCCTAAAATTAGGGCTGACATCTTGGTATTTATTGTTGTCATGCATTTTCAGCCATTTAAAAGCGTTGTTTACTGAACCCTAGCTTGCCTCTTTCACATCCTATTGGCCCATTGTTGATCCTATCCCTTATAGGCTGTTTTCTAGAGCTTTTATATGCCATCGTAACCTGTCTATCTCAAACCCTAACTTATAACAGATCTCTTCTAGATTATAAAGGTATTAGGGAAGTGTACTTGAACTTTAGGCAACTCTAATATCAGCCTTTCAAGGCCCCGCTGGTACCTTTCCTTCAATCATTAGGCCTTCAATCACCACTAAGCCCTCCTTAATTGAATACCTTTTTGAGGATCTTATGTAGGGAAGCGTCCCTTGTGGGATTAATTTCTCCACTAAACAGCTAGAGAGAAGCCATTGAGATGACAGTGATGGCTGATCTCTTGTTCCCATAATACCTAGGTTGCCTAGTGAGGATATGCACTAGGCTTGCTAGATCTTCTGGTAACAAGGCCACACAAAGTGCCCAAGTGATATTCCTTCTTGCCTTCATGTTGCCTCTTCTTAGCATCATTTACTATGGTTCTTTGTGAAGTTGCGCCCAGTTATTCTAAACTATGATTTAAAATAAAATCATAGTTAATCAATGTTACAACAAAGCTCGTGCCTACTTGTACCAAAATCTTCAACTACGTGACAACAAATTGCTTCCATGTGTAACCATGAAAATCTACATGCAGTGATTGGTCAAATGATGTCAATTATTGGGCTCTAAAAAGATTAGAAAGTTCATACCAAACTACTATAACAAGGACTTTTTTTCTTGGGATAAAAATCCTTTCTTAGAACGAGTCAAGAAATAAAATATTCAAGAAGATTTTAAAACCCTCTATATGTTGATCATAGCATTGTATCAATTTTATCATATATTAATAAATGTCAGGACATTCCAACGTCATTGACAGGAAACACTTTATTCTTAATAGAATAACATGAAATAACAACATCATAACACAACATAACTATATTTTGGAAACAACACACATGAAAAGACAGACTTTACCTGGTTGGTGCAAGGGACAAAATTGCAATTACTAGGAAGTAGAGGTTAGCCAACCGTCGAAACTACACAAAAGTTCCAAGGATTTTTCAGTTTATGGAAGATACGCTAAGAACAAACTTGTCAATCATCATATAATGCAACTAGTTGATATTCTGTGGAAGATTTAATTGCATTTTGAAGAAAGCAAAAGAATTATAATAACATTGAATAAAGAATAAAACCAGAAAGCCTTGGGAAGCACAATTCATGTAACTAATTCTGTAGATAGCGAAATTTCATACTAACATACGGACCTGCTCAAACAAACCCTTAGGTAAAAAGGTAAATAGATTGAATTTAGTTGTTGAAACCGAATTTCCCTGAAAAATAAAGAATAATGTCAAAAAGCACTAATAGGATACTTCTAATTTTTAATTGTAAAAATAATTGCAGAGATAATCATTTTGAGCTATGCAAGGACACTACTTTAATATGAAAAGCACTTCAAAGTTCAGATATCTCAATCATTAGACAAATTTGGACAAATAACACTCAATTTGTTCCTTTTGATAAACCCAAAAATAATTGCTCAACGTAGTTGATCTAATAGGACTAGATCAAATAAACTTCCCCTACCCTTTGGACACAAAGAACGACCATTCATTAATTTTGTGTCACCGGTCTAAACAGTGAACCCAAGTACGCAATTAGTTCTATATTTTGCATTATCTAGTAATAATGCGAACAAGTAGTGAAATCATTGACACCAGTAATTGGGTATTTGAAAGAAGCTAGCTATCAGTTTCTGTCCTTCAATAAAACCCGAATGAAAATAACTATTAGTTAAATGTCGTTTGGATACAGGATGGAGTTCAGGTTACTGTTATGGAAGAAAACATTGGACCAAGAGGTGGACAGCTGGATGGGTGCAAACATCATAAACCAGAATTGAGACTACACTTTTCCATCGTGAACTGGCCAAGCTTACAACCAAAAGACAGTTCAAAATCACTGATGACCAGTGAAATAAGACAGGAAGTGAAGATTATCAAAGCCAGGACTGGAGCAACCATTAGATGAGTAGCAGAGGAAGTCTGAAGCCTGTGCTCAAAGCTAGAAGAAAACAATGGATAATTCAATTCACTGGAGTAGCAGGTAAATACAATGGAAAAAAATATCTTTTCTTATTTTCAGAGGATTCAAGCCACGTTTGCAAAGCAGAGAGTGCCACCTCCATCACTGAAAAATTTAAGTTGTCTTCAAATTCATCAGGCTTGCCCACAGATGACTCTTCTACAGACGTCTCTCCCTGCAAGACTTCTCCAATGCAGATGAAAAGCCTCTTGTTCCTGCCACAGGTCATTGACTTGGTTTCCAGCAAAGAGACAGTCTGGTTGATTTTGTAATGTCATTTAAATCCTATGGTTGAAAGATTCTGTAATGTCATTCACATTTCTGTAAAAAGCGCCTTTGCACAGCCCCAATTCCTCTCTGTAGTTGGCAAAATTTTGCAGTGATACCTAAATTTTGTTTCTCATATAGTTAGAGAAAGGTGTTATCAGAATATCAATGTAATTAAGTGTATGCCTATGGCTCTCTCTGAAAACCCAGGCTACTGCTCAATATCTAAATCTCTCTGAAATATAATATAAATACCCCTGTTTAAGAAAAACAGTTGGAAATCGGGTTATTGTTCAAATTGGCCATCAATATTAGGTTACTTCACTCTTTTAAACTGAAATCTATAGCCACGTATTAATTGAAACATTCCTTCATTGCAAAATTTCCTCCAAGTACAAAATGGAGAGAGCAAACCTTTATATAGTGTTAGACACCTAATCCATTAGGGTTATGGTGAGGAATATGAACCATCATCGGGAGTCCAAGTGACCATGGAAGATAAATCCAACAGTCATGAAAATTGTATCTATATGTGTATTCATACTTATCTTTCATTCTGTGTATGGTCCAACAGTGGTATCAAAGCCTGTCAGATCTGCACTCTAATCTCGTCTGACATTCCCTTGCCCATTCCTCTACTTGGTGCCAGTCTTTCTCTGCATTATTCTTTTCTGTGCCTTTTCATCGACACGCCTTATGCATCCTGGGGTTTTTCCAGAAACCCTTGCACTCATTTTTTTTGGATTTCCACAAAGAGATTATCCTCAAAACTCGATGTGCAGAACGTCTTCACATTTCTCTCCTCTTGTGTGCAGTGATTGATGAGCAGGGTCTCCTGAGTCTTAAGGGATTCAATCTTGGCATCTTCCATCGTCTATTGTCTTCCCTGTTGCATCAGACACTGTTGAGATTTTATGAGCTTCAGCCAAGCCGCATTGAAAGTCCTCTCTAAGATAATGGTAGGTGAGGTTTGTTTCTAGGAGGCACTTTGTGTGGTTTCGTATGGTAGCCCACATGATCACTTCAAGATCCAATCCAACGAATTCGGGAGCTTTGCCACTGTGTCTCATCAACCTAAAATTGGAACAATGGTATAGCTCTTTGCGACCTCTTCATTCTCGTCCGCAAGCTCTACAATCAGTTGTCATAATTCAGGCATTTCTCATGCCTATTTCATCTCCCCGGCCTCTCACAAACTCTCATGTGCCTGGGTGCTCAGTTTGCAGAGAATTTGGTTGTAATTCATGAGCTAGATAGCTGGCATGGGATTGTTTTCAGCAAAGATTTATTTTATTGTATACCCTAAAGTTGGTTAACCTCCTTGGGGGATTATGTGCTTCAACATGGCAGAAGGAACGTCCATTTCTATGCCTGTCCCAGTTACGCAATTGGCTAATGAGGAGGTCATTGTGTTTCTTCATCCATGGACATGCGGGTCGCGGGTTAGCATTGATTTGCATGAAGTGATCATGCGTGATTTTCAAAAGGACAAGTTGAAAGCCAAGGACAAGAGCTCCTCAAACTTGCCTCTCTAAGTGGAAGAAACTGTCTTTGCCTTCCACCTATGCTCCTATGCTACTTTTGCCTCTCATAGCATAGAGTTCCAGCAGTTGATGTTTATTACATTATAGGTGAAAGTCACTAGAAGATTTTGCCTCATTCCACTAGACAAGCAGCAATTTTGCTGATATTTGGTGTGACACAAGAAGGATATAGTGTATGTTGTCTTGTACATGATTTTCAACCAAACTTTTACATCAGTTGCCTTGATGGATGAGTCCAGATGACATAACAAGATTCCAACAAATATTGGTTGGGAAGGGCTTGAAACACTTGCCTTGAGACAAAATCTAGCTTGCCACAAAATTTGGAACTATAGAGGTTTCGATGGTTTTGTATCTTTGGAGTCAAGATAAACACTATGGCAGTAAACTATGCAGTGAATTTGATCCCCGCAATGGAGGAGTATGCCTACATAAAGACAAAGGAAGATTGAGTATGGAACAAAACTTATAAGACACATTCAAACCAAAAGATCCATTCACGTTCATAATCAAGAATATTGGTAACTTGCAAATATTTCTTTATAAGTTTACTAGTTAAATTACATTGTAAACAGGTGCATTTTCAGTAGAAGCCAACACCCTCATCGAGTTGGCCACATGGAGGATCAGTGTTTTTTATCTTCATCCCTATGAGCATTTTGGAAAGATTTTCATCTTCTTAACTTGTATCTGACGAGGGGGGAAATAAAATCAGTGATTGACAGTCAAACTCCAAGTTTTGAAGTCCTATCAAACTAAGGTTATATTGGTACTCTGAGAATGAAAAAAGAGTACCTACATGCCATATGAAACCTCCTAGTACCACCTTTTTATTTGTTACATGAAAGTTATTTAAAAAAATTCCGTTTTGCGGGAAATTTTTAATTATTAAAAAATCCTATAAAACCTAATGCAATTATGTATGACTAAATATAGTGCTTACCGTGGTAATATACATTGACCCTAGACTTAAATAACTCCTTTAGGGCCTAGTTATTAAGACGCACTCAAGCTTTGGAGGATGTGAGTGAAAAAACTTAATTAATTATTAACCGCTAAAAAGAAAAAAATAATTAATTAAGTGAAAAAAAAACATTCTAGAGTAACTTTTTTAATAACCAAGTCCCCAGAGGCTAAGCCTTTTACATAAGTTCATCATGCTAATAACATTTTTTACAATTCCCCCATGGGGTACGGAAATTGCATAAAGAAATAAGAGAGAAGAAGAAGGGGGCAAAATTGCCCTGCAGGACTTCTGGACTTGAAACTTTAACTGGTGCCTTATCCAACTTTGATGGTTCTCTTCCTTTCTCTGCTAGGTATATCTGGCAGGTAAAAGGCCTTTTGGGAATGAAGTGTCATTGTATTAATCCTTTGATTCATTGCATTTACTCGAGATTAATAAAATTATCTTATATTATCTTTATCTAAATGTGTTTTCAATCCAAAAGTAAATTTTGAACATTGTCTCCAACTATGGAGTGGTGATGCCTCTGGGGCTCTGGAGTAGTTACAGCTCTGATGTTACAAATTATCCCAAGTTTACGCTTCACCTTTTCTTGATCCTCCAAACTTCATTGAGTTTCTTGGAAAAAACTGTCCAAATTAACACTATTAATTTTCCTCCTTACTACAACTAACTTTCACCCAGAATCTAGACCCTCTAATATTCCAAGATTGAGCTTTCATTAGAACTTGTCAAATTTTGCCTAAATTGAGTTGTCCAAGTCCAACTAAGTTTGTGTTTCAAGGATGCTCCATAAACCTGATTAGAAATTTCTAAATATGACAGATTCAATGATCAGAAATAACGTCCTTTTAAAACAGTACTGAAAACTAAAAACTGTAACCAATTGCAAAAATATTAATTTTCTAAAAATATTAATTTTCCTGAAATAACCAATCTTGAAATCAGAAAGTATCCATCTGAAACAATATCCCTCCCATTCATGCTCCACGTTGCATGGGACACCTGCTAAATTTAGAAATTTGATGTGCTCCTGCTGATCTCAAACAGAAAGTGATGTCTCTGAACCCATGTGAAGAAAACTCAACCAAATCTTGAACTGTGAACTGTAGTACCAAAGTGTGTGCTTGCATACGTGCTCAGTCATTAACACAAGATTTCCATGACATAAATCAAATTTAAGAAGCCCTTTAGCTAGGAGCAATGAAAATCTGATTCCTTGACTAAGCAGATTTGTTTGAATAAAGATTCAAATTTATCCTATCTTTTGTTTATGCTAAGCGTCTCATAAATGAGCATTATGTCATTTGGTAGCTCTTTGTGCTTTAGATCCAGATGTTGAAGCTTTTGTGATTGTAAAATTCAACCTTGCTATTGCCCTCCAATCTTTCCTCTTATTCCTCCTTTCTTCTCTCCACTGTCTGACTTGATCAAGGCACTGGTCACTTTGTTAGAAAAATATGAATTCAATTTTTAATGATACTCCCCTTGAGCTAGCATGTAATAGTTCCAAAAAGAGAGTGAATGGACCAGTGACAGCGACACCTTCCCTGGCTGATCATTTGATTCCCTTGGCACTTGATCCCCAAGCATTCATTTCAACTTTCAAGTGATAACAGAATATAACAAAAACAAGTTCAACACCTTGCATTCTTTTCATAGAAATGAACATTATATTAATCAAATGAGAAGTTGTTAGCAACATAAACATTGATCCTTGCATGGTTTGATTTCAAAGTAAAAATATTGGAGTTCTTATCAGAGTTCTGCTCAATGTCCAACACTAACTTGGCTCTTGATGAAGATATATAGTGAATGATAAATACAAAAAACAAACATAAGGACCATGATGTTGCTATTTTCAAATGGATTTTTGTGTGGGTTTTCTTTACTAGTCTTGCTGTCATGGGTTTTCACCTTAGGGCCATCATGGGCTCTGCTCAAATTTCAGTAAATGATAAACAGACCTACAAACTGCTAACCCTAGAAAGCTGAAAAACTTAAGGAACTCTCAAGAGTCAAAACTTCCTCTGTATGCTAGATCTGAAAACAAATATGCTAACTGAAAAGCACTGTCAGAAAGACAAAATTATTTGCAGCACTCCGAAAATCATCTCTGTTAAACTGTAGGGACACCTCTACTACTGCACCTTGTTTGAATGAATCAAACCCTAATTCTATTCCAGGTAAGTGCACCCAGCATACATGCAGAAGATGCTTATAATAAAGTACCTCACCCCCTAGATGCACCTCTCTCTCTCTCTCTCGCTCTCTCTCTCTCGATATATATATATATATATAGAGAGAGAGAGAGGGCCTAAATTGATATTGTATTTGTGACTTGTAATTGACATCAAAAGTAATATAAACCTGTCATTTTGTGAACTGAGATTTTTAAATGGAGCTTTTTTCTTGGGAACTTATTACAAAGATAACAATCAGTCAATGCATGCACAAGGAAGCACTTAGAGGCAGACAGATAGACAATTACCATCTCCCTCACACAACACCCCACAACATTCTTTCCTCCCTCCCTCTTTCAAGCGACTTTGTTGGAACTTGGAGCCTTTAGGATAGAGCAATTTGGAAAGTGCTCTAGATCACTAGTACCACTATGAGCTAAAAAATAAGTGAATATACCTTGATGATCAAAAATTCACATGCAACTAGTGTAGATAGTTGAAAATAATTAATATTATATTGTATTAATGGAGAAATGGTTACATGATTGTAACGTAACTCCTTAAGTTAGGATTAGTTCCTCGGTTGTAGGAGTTTGTTCTCAACTCCCTATTCTTTTGAGATGTATTTATTGTCTCATCTTTGATTAATTGAATATGAGAGTGTACGCTCCAGTTTGCTTGCTCACCTGTGAGTTGCTAGTTAATTCAATTCATTTCTTTTCTTTCCAGTTTTCTACCATGGTATCGGAGCTCAAATCTGGTGAGCCTGATTTACCTGCGGAGTCTTATTGGCTACATTAGAGCCCTAGTGACTACAGAGCCTTCGTGGCTACAATGCCCCAGTGGCAACATAGGAGCCTCAATGCTCACAATTTCGGAGTCTAGGTGGTCAGAGTGACATACCTTACTCATAGAGAGAAATTTATTTTCTCACAAGTCTCAGCGTATCTCCAGCTGAGCACAAAGCGGTCATCGCAGTTTTTAGCTTGACAATAGCGATAATCATCGCAGATATGAAGGTCAAACCCACGATGATCTGATCTTTACTTAGAGCGATTTTCTTCATCACCCCCAAAAATTGTTGTTTTTAAGTCTAAAAGAGTGATGGTGTGTTTTTTATGGTTCTAAGCTTCAGAGGTTACCAGTTTGGCGGCGGATCTAAGTTGCAAACACAAAGATGTGGTAGATTGGTGGCAAATCGACCAAATCGGAGGCAGATCGGCCAGTTTGGTGGCAGATTTGTGATCGATTCAAAGGTTTTGGTATGTTTTGAGATTATTATTTTTTTTGTCGCTTATAATTGTTCACTTGTTGAGAATCAACTGTAGATTGAGGGATTTGGATTCCGATCAGTCGAAAATGAACAATTTTACAGAAGCTTATCTCAACGAGTCTAATAAACTCGATGGGACCAATTATACCAATTGGAAATTCAAGCTACAAACATTACTTGAGGGATCGAGCGCTTGGTTGATCGTCAGTGGTGATGAGCAGAAGCCGACCATGGCAGCGAGCAGCACAGCAACACTAATTCAGGATTGGGATAAAAAGGAGAATAAGGCGAAAGTCTTATTGAAGATGTCTGTTAAAGACAATATTATCCCGCATATCAGAGACTGTAAATCGTCCAGTGACATATGGACTACACTCAAGAACCTCTACCAAACACAGAACACCAATCGCATCTTGTCGCTCAAAGGCAAGTTGTTTTCCATGAGGATGGAGGAGAATGAATTTGTTGTCGAATTCATTGCACAGGTCAAGGACCAGAAGGACGGATTGGGAGACATCGGGGAGAAGGTGTTTGATTCCGATCTTGTCATAATTACATTGAACGGGATGACGGATGAATACCAGATGTTCATCACAGACTTGTCTGGAAGGAAGGAAACCCCTGCATTTGAAGAGCTAACAGGAATCTATTGATTTGGGGTAGCATCGGATGTGCTCTAGCCACAAAATTTGGTGGAGAGGTTGGGGCACATGAGACCTCCAATACCCAGAAAGGGTTTGGGCAGATTCTAAACAGATCAGGAGATATTAAAATAATTAATATTTTTAATGGAATCCCTAAGTCTAAACTTAGGGAAAATAAAATATTAATGTGTATTAATATGAATATGTGTTAGAATGGTCCAAAAGACATGGATCAAGCCAAATCTAATCTTAGCCATTGATTAGGGACTTAATCTCGGTCATTGATATGTCAACAGGAAAAGTATAAGAGGAGGCTTGAGTGTCACTTGGAGAATACACCAGAGTGATCAGTCATTCTATTCTCTAGAGCGGGGTTTGCTAAGAGAGATAGAATTAGCAATCGGGGGATGCAGCCGAGGGGCATTTGAGTAAAGAGAGATAGAGAGGCAAAGATAATGCCAGGAGAGCAGCGCAATAGCCAAGGAGATGTTGACTTGGGGTAGCATCAGATGTACTCTAGCCACGAAATTTGGTGGAGAGGTTGGGCAACATGAGATCTCCAATACCCAAAAAGGGTTTGGGCAAATTCTAAACAGATCAGGAGATATTAAAATAATTAATATTTTTAATGGAGTCCCTAAGTCTAAACTTAGGGAAAATAAAATATTAATGTGTATTAATATGAATCTGTGTTAGAATGGTCCAAAAGACATGGATCAAGCCGGATCTACTCTTAACCGTTGATTAGGGACTTAATCTCGGCCGTTGATATGTCAACAGGAAAGTATAAGAGGAGACTTGAGGGTCACTTGGAGAATACACCAAAGTGATCAGTCATTCTATTCTCTAGAGCGGGGTTTGCTAAGAGAGATAAAATCAGTGATCGGAGAGCAGCTGAGGGGCATTGAGTACAGAGAGATAGAGAGGCAGAGATAGTGTCGGGAGAGCAGCCAGAGAGAGTGACGTAGGAGCAGCCAGTGCTCACACAGAGGCAACTAAGTGTTGCACAGAGCACTAGAGAAGCCAGCATAGCTAACGCAGAGCGCCCTGGGTTGACGCAGGGCCAGCGCTGGGCTAGGAGTGGTTGACGCAGTCTAGATTGGGCAGACACTAAGGTTTCTGGGGCAGATTGGTGCTAAGTAGCTGCCAGAAGGATTATCGGGGTTTCAGCCAGTAGACTTGTCAGAAACTGAGAGGTATTACTGCCAAGGAAATTCTCTATTGGGTAGGCCAGTTTCGGCACCCAGATTGTACTCTAATATTGCTTAATAAGAAAACCCTCAGATAGCTGCACCGGTTTTCCCGCATTGGGTTTTTCCGGGAACATTAGTCCAAAAATAATGGTGTCATATGGTGTGTTTGTTTCTGTGTCTTTTAGTTGTTGATTTACGATATGTTGAGCATGCACTAGTGTTTATTTTCAGTATTTACATTGTAAATAACTTGTTAAGGAAAATAACAAGTAGGTAGGAATAAATCAGATAATGTGCATGGAGGGTTTCTAACTAAGTAAACTTATAAGCTTCAACAGGAGAGTGACGCAAAGCCAGCGAGAGATCACGCAAGGCCACGCAGAGGCAGTTGGGAGTTGCGCAGAGCCTCGGAGAGGCCAGCATTGCTGACGCAGAGTGTTAGAGGGCTGACGCATACCCATCGGGGGTGACGCAGAGCGAGCGTGAGGCAAAGAAGGGCTGACGCAATCTAGAGAGAGGTTGACACTGGGGTTTCTGGGGCAGATTTGTGCTGAGTCGCTGCCAAAAGGATTATCCGGGGTTTCAGCGAGGAGATTTGTCAGAAACTAAGAGGTATTACTGCCAAGGAAATTCTCTATTGGGTAGGCCAGTTTCGACACCCAGATTGTACTATGATATTTCTTAATAATAAAACCCTCAGATAGCTGCACCGGTTTTCCCACATTGGGTTTTTCCGGGGACATTAGATGGTGTCATATGATGTGTTTGTTTATGTTTCTTTTAGTTGCTCATCTATAATATGTTGAGCATGCACTAGTGTTTATTTTCAGTATTTACATTGTAAATAACTTGTTAAGGAAAATAACAAGTAGGTAGGAATAAATTAGATAAAGTGGATGGAGGGTTTCTAACTAAGTAAAATTAGAAACTTCAACATGGTATCAGAGGGTGATTGCAAATCACAGGAGGACTAAAGGACATCAGCCGAGTGGAGCAATAGCAGCAGAAAACAGTTGTCCCGAGGTAACAGAAGTTGTTTCTAGTAGAGCAGCAACAAGGAAGGGTGACGTAGTACCTGTGTCATCGAGAGTGAGCTGGGAAGAGGCAGCGCAGAGGCTAAGGAAGGCAAAAGAAGCCTCATGCAAAGCCACGCAACAGCTGGGAGGGTTGATACAATTGGCTGAGGAGGTCGGGTTGCTAGTGTCGGGATTGTGCAGAGCCTAGGAGCTCTCACCTTCAAGTTGTTGGGGTTTAGAAGGCTACGGGAATATTGCAGATTGGAGTCGGTGAGGTACTGTAGTCAGAACAGTACCTGACAAAGCAAGGCCAGAGGAGTTGCTATCGAGGGTTTCTAGCCAAGGAATCCGGATCAGTGGTGCGGTTGCACAAGACGATCAGAGTAGGGGGCATCTCAACAGCGGCAGAAGAATTTCCAGGAGGGAAATCAGGACTCAAAGGGAGTCTAGAAGAGAACTTCCAGACGGGAAGTAGAGACATAGAGGATACGAATAGAGAACTTCCAAGAGGGAAGTAGAGGAGCATCATGGCACTACACGGAGTAAGAGACCAGGATAGACTAGACGGAGCATCGAACTTCACAGTCTAGAAGGCCAAAATCTTATCCGTACTTAACATAAATCATGTCAAGAACTTCGCCTTGAAGGTAATAGTTATCCCAGTCAACCCCAATGATAATGACAGGTACGAGGAGGCGATGGCGAGGACCAAGAGAATTATCCTTGACGGGGTCAAGGATCATGTAGTACCACACATAGCCGAGAAGGAAACAACATTTGAGATGTGGAAGGCTCTCAAGAAGCTGTACCAATATACTTCTGTGCAGAGAAGAATGTTGCTTGAGAATCAGATGAGGTCGTATCAGATGAAGAAGGGACAATAGATTGACACCTTCCTCGAAGGACTGAATGAGATCCGAGACCAGTTGACTGCTATAGGGGCGACACCAGATCAAGAGCTAATGGTGAGGACAGCCCTGAATGTTGTCTCAGAAGACTGGGAAGTATTTGTCCAGAGTACACTGGGCAGAGGGACACTTCCACCTTGGGACGAGATGTGGGCAGTGCTTTGCCAGGAAGAGATCAGAAAGCAGTTGAAGACGAGGAGCAGTAGCAAGGAGATCAAAGTCAAGTAGGAGGAGGAAGATGTGGGCCTAGCATTTGAGGAAGAAGAGTAAGGGAGAGTCTTCCGAGACAAAGGTAGCGCCAGCACGCGCAGAGAAGGAAGTTTTGACAGACGATGACTATGCCATGAGTGCACACGCACCACTTGAGCGTAAGTGGGGAGACATCAAGCTGTAGTCCGAAATACTACAGGCGATGAGGGGCAGGATCCTCGAGGTACCTAGCCTTTTGGATTAGACCTTGCTACGGGAGCCCCGACAAGGAGTAGCATGACTGGCTGAGTGGGTAGAGATGGATGCGGATGGAGCGACAGAGAGAGCTACAGTGCAGGAGTCCCAAGACAGCGCGAGGCTAGCAGGCTGCAACAGTGCAAGAGGCACAAGAGTGTTGCACCAGTGCAGGATGGCACAGAGAGGTGTGCAACTGTGCGAGATGCAGGGAGTTGTTGCAGCAGCGCAGGGATCAGAGAGGGAGCACTTGTCAGCGGCAAAGGGAGCTTCAGCATCAGTGGGTGTCTCTAGCCCAACAGAGAGGTCAAATTAGGAGATCAGTTACTTACTTCTCAGTAGCTGAGTTGAAGTGCAGCAGTGGGCAGCACGATGCAGCATGATGAGAGGAGATGCAGTGCGGATGTAGTGCTAGGAGAAAGGACTAGCAGCAGCACGGATGCAGAGGGAGTTGTCGTACAGATGTAGCAGTGGTAGTGGTAGAACCATGGACAACAGTATGGGATGCAGCAGTGCAGAGGATGTTGGGCAAGAAGGCCTAGCATCAGCACAGGTACTGATGCCGAATGATCAGAGTAATACTCAGTGACAGTGAGGAGTATTGTTAAAGCACAGTGCTCGCTAAGAGGAAGTGTTGATTTGGGGTAGCATCGGATGTGCTCTAGCCACGAAATTTGGTGGAGAGGTTGGGGCATATGAGATCTCCAATACCCAGAAAGGGTTTGGGCGGATTCTAGCCAGATCAAGAGATATTAAAATAATTAATATTTTTAATCGAGTCCCTAAGTCTAAACTTAGGGAAAATAAAATATTAATGTGTATTAATATGAATATGTGTTAGAATGGTCCAAAAGACATGGATCAAGCTAGATCTAATCTTAGCCGTTGATCAGAGACTTAATCTCGGTCGTTGATATGTCAACAGGAAAAGTATAAGAGGCTTGAGGGTCACTTGGAGAATACACCAGAGTGATTAGTCATTCTATTCTCTAGAGCCGGGTTTGCTAAGAGAGATAGAATTAGTGATCGGGAGATGCAACTGAGGGGCATTTGAGTACAGAGAGATAGAGAGGCAGAGATAGTGTCTGGAAAGCAGCGCAGTAGCCAAGGAGAGTGACGCAGAGCCAGCCAGGGATCACGCAAGGCCACGCAGAGGCAGCCGAGAGCTGCGCAGAGCCTTAGAGAGGCCAACATTGCTGATGCAGAGGGACAGAGGGCTGACGCAGGGCCTCCCAAGGCTAACACAAACCCATCCGAGATGACGCAGAGCCAGCGTGAGGCAGAGAGGGGCTGACGCAATCTAGAGAGAGGCTGACGCTGGGGTTTCTGGGGCAGATTTGTGCTGAGTTGCTGTCGGAAGGATTATCCGAGGTTTCAGCCAAGAGATTGGTCAAAAACTGAGAGGTATCACTGCCAAGGAAATTCTCTGTTGGGTAGGCCAGTTTCGGCACCCATATTGTACTCTGATATTGCTTAATAAGAAAACCGTCAGATAGTTGCACCGGTTTTCCCACATTGGGTTTTACCGGGGACATTAGTCCAAAAATAATGGTGTCATATGGTGTGTTTGTTTCTATTTCTTTTAGTTGTTGATCTATAATATGTTGAGCATGCAATAGTGTCTATTTTCAGTATTTACATTGTAAATAACTTGTTAAGGAAAATAACAAGTAGGTAGGAATAAATCAAATAAAGTGCATGGAAGGTTTCTAACTAAGTAAAATTAGAAACTTCAACAGAATCCTGATACAGGAAGAAGAGCGGCGGCAAAATTTGAGACCACGTAGTGTCGATCTTGCTTTGATGGCGAAGACAACACTATACAAAGGGAAACAACCACAAGGACAAAAAGGTGGTGGCGGTTTTCAGAAGAGACCATTTAGAGGTATGTCTCCTAGTAACAATGTTAACAAATCTGACATTAAATGCTTTTACTATGGGAAAATCGGTCATTTAGCTAAGTTTTGCTTTAAGAAACAGGAAGATGAGGCTAGAAGTAAATAGAGAAAGCACACTAGGCACTTTGCCAATGAAGGTCACAATCATGATCTTCGATTATTCGTAGTTGATTATGCTCTTTCAGCTCTTAAGGAGGATGAGGCCGAAATATGTTTCGTAGATTCAGGCGCGTCATCACATATGACAGGTAATAGGCATTGATTCGAAAATTTTGAAGAAAATACTTGTGGAGCTAACATATATTTCGATGATGACAGAGGTTATCATATCAAGGGGTACGGTAATATTCCAGTGATGTTGCCTGAGGGTAATATCAAATATATTAAAAATGTGATGTATGTACCCAGGATTAAGAAGAACTTGATCTTTGTTTCAATGATGGCAGATCAAGACTTGCAATTCGAATTCTTCAGATCATATCGTGTCATAAAGGACAGCAAGAAGGAACCAGTTGCATCAAGTGTGTGTGTGGGAGACTTGTATAGGTTGAATGTCAAGAGCATGCCACACCAAGCTCTGGCTTCAACGGTGCTAACAGCCAAGAATCTCTGGAATAAAAGATTCGGTCATCTGAACCTACAAGATCTCATGCTACTACAAAGAAAAGGTATGGTTGATGGGCTACCTGCTTTTCAGAATGTTCATTTAGATTGTGATGGATGTGCATTAGGGAAAAAGCATAGAGAAGAGTTTCCTTTGAACGCTGATAGGAAGTCAAGAGATATTCTGGAACTTATGCAAACAGATATATGTGGACCTATGTAGACTGGGTCGCTAGGTGGTGCATATTATTTTTCTCTTTACTGATGATTGCACTAGATTTCTTGGGTATATTTTTATTAGAAAGAAGAGTCAAACATTTCAATGCTTTAAAGAATTCAAGAATATGGTAGAGAAGCAGACAAGGAAATTCATTAAGATTCTCCGCTCTGATCAAAGGGGAGAATACAAATTGGGAGAGTTCATGAAATTTTGTAGGAATCATGGGATTATTCAACAGTACACAATACCTCACACTCCGCAGCAAAATGGAGTTGTTGAACGAAAGAACAGAACCCTTGTGGAGTGCGCACGAAGTATGCTTCAAGGTAAAGGTCTACCTAATGTTTATTGGGCTGAAGCCATCAACACTGCAGTATACTTGAAAAATAGGAGTCCAACTAAAAGTCTCAATTTTAAAACTCCTTTTGAAGCACTTTATGGATATAAGCCTGTAGTGAATCATTTAAGGGTTTTTTGGTCAAAAGCCTTTGCCCATATTCCAAGGATGACAGGAAGAAGTTAGATCCCAAGGCCATGAAATGCATCTTTGTAGAATACTGCACTGAGTTTAAAGCTTATAAGTTGTTTAATCCTCTGACTCATAAAGTTTTTGCGAGTCAAGATGTGTTATTTCATGAGCAGACTGAGGAAGGAAATAAGGAGAATAGCCTTGAAGAGTGGCACATTCCATTGTTGATGGAAGAAAGTAGTGAGGACATGCAGTTGCAGCAGCAGCAACAACAACAACAACGACATAAGGAGGAAGACAGGTGATGCAATCAGTAAGTCGAGCCCGCTAATGTCTAAAGCAGACAGATTTGAGGTGAGTCCCTTACCGAGAAGATCAGGTAGGCAGACTCAACTACCAGCCAGATTGAAAGACTATGCTTTAGTGTCAAACATTTTAGATGTTATAGAACCCTCAAATGATAAAGAATCTAGTCAATCTCATCAGTGGAGGGCTACAATGAATGAAGAATTTGAACCTATAATCATAAATAATACTTGGGAACTAGTTGAATTGCCTAAAGGAAAGCTATCCATAGGTTGCAAATGGCTTTACAAACCTAAATTTAATGCAAACGGGAGTATAGAAATGTTTAAATCTAGACTAGTAGCAAAGGGTTATTCACAGAAAGAAGGAATTGACTATGAAGAAACCTTTGCTCCTGTAGCTAAAGTGAATACTATTAGAATGTTAATTGTTGTAGTGACAAAACATCAGAGGAAGCTACACCAGTTAGAGGTTAAGTCTGCATTTCTAAATGGTGATTTAAAGGAAGAGGTTTATTTAATGCAGCCTGAAGGATTTGTTAAACAAGGGTAGGAGCATTTGGTTTGTCGATTGACAAAGGCCCTTTGTGGTTTAAAACAAGCACCCAGGTCTTGGTACGAGAAGATTGATTCATTTTTCTTACAACATGGTTTTCATAGGAGTAAGAATGATCCAAATCTATATACCATGTACGATGAACAGGGGCAGATAATTTTGATTTCCTTGTATGTGGATGACATGATTATAACAAGTAATGCAGATGCATTAATCAAAGAAATCAAATTGCAGATGTCATAGGGTTTTGAGATGAAACACCTCGAAAGTTTACATTATTGTCTAGGTCTGGAAGTGTGGAGAGACTCTGGGCAGACTTTCCTTACTCAAGGTAAGTATGTCAGAGGGCTACTCAAAAAGTTATGAATGGATCAGTGTAAAACAACATCAGTACCTTTGCAGCAGAACCTAAAATTGTGCATTAACGACAACTCTAAAGAGGCGGATGTTGTTGAAATTTCTAAGTCTATCCATTAGAAATTTAATTTGTATTCTTCTAGTTTATTTCTTCCACTTGTTAATTCTAAACAAGTTATTTAAAGCATATAAATAACGAAATAAACACAATACAGTCTCAACATCTACAAATCAACAATTGAAAAAAAACAAACACACAAGTGACACCGTTATTTTTGGACAATCGTCCCCGGAAAAACCCAATGCGGGAAAACCAGTGCAGGAATTCTGAGGGTTTATTATTATGCAGTATATCCTTGAGTACAACTAGGTGCCAAACTGGCTCACTCGACAGAGAAAAATAACCGGCAATAATACCTCTCTCTTCAAAAATTGGTATTCAGAAAACCTGTCCCACAAAACCCTCTCTAGCAACTCTGAAGCATTGCGTTGGCCCTTCTGGCCTCTGCGTCAGCCCTTTGAGGCACTGCGCAGCCTCTGGGACCCTTTGTGTCACTCTTGCTGCCCTCTGCATGGATGACGTAGGCCCTCTGGCCTATGCACTATCTCCGCTGGTCTCTGTGTGGCCTGCTCTGGCTTCTGCATCTGCCTCTCTGCATCTGTGTTGGTCTCTCGGCACTATCTCTGCCTCCCTGTCCAGTACTCATTGCCCCTCGCTGTTGATCACTGATTCGACTTTACTTAACAAACCCCGCTCTAGTAAATCAAATGACTGATCACTATGGTGTATCCTCCAACTGACCCTCAAGCCTCCTCTTATACTTTTCATGTTGGTCCTTCAATGGCCGAGATTACATCTCTAATCAACGACTAAGATTATATTTGGCTTGATCCGTGACTTTTGGAAACTTCTAACCCAATTTTATATTAATACCCATTAATATTTTATTTTTACTAAGTTTAGACTTAGGAACTCCATTAAAAATATTAATTATTTTAATATCTCCCAAACCGGTTAGAATCTGCCTAAACCATTTCTGGGTCATGGATATATCATGTGCTTTAGCCTCTCCACCAATTTTCATAGCTAGAGCACATCCGATGCTACCCCAAATCAACACTTCCTCTTAGTGAGGACTGTGCTCTAGTAATACTCCACACTGAGCATCACTCTGATTATACGGCACCAGTACCTATGCTAATGCTAGGCCTCCCCGCCCAACATCCTCTGCACTACGACATCCAGTACTGTTGCCCATGGCTCTACCACTGCCATTGTTGCATCGTATGGCAGCTCCCTTTGCATCCGTGCTACTACTGGTCCTTTCTCCCAACACTATATCTGCACTGCAACCCCTCTCATCATGTTGTATCGTGCTACTGCCAACTACTACGACACTACAACTCAGTTACTAAGAAGTAAGTAATTGATCCACCCAACTACTAACATCCCTGTCAGGCTAGAAACACTCCCCGATGTTGAATCTCCCTCTGCCGCTATCAAGTGCTCCCTCTACGGCCTCTGCACTACTGCAACAACTCCCTGCATCTCACACTGTTGCAAACCTCTCTGTGCCATCCTGCACTGTTGCAACACTCTTCGTGCCTCTCGCACTGCTGCAGCCTGCTCGCCTCGTGCTGTCAGGGGACTCCTAGACTATAGCACTCTCTGTCGCTTCATCTGCATCTGTCTCTACCGACATCCACCAGTCCTGCTACTCTCTCTTCGGGGCTACCGTAGCAAGGTATAATCCAAGAGGTTGGGTACCTCAAGGATCTTGCCCCTCATCACCTATAGTCTTCCTGACTACAACTCGATGTCTCCCCACCTCTTCTCTAGAGGTACATGAGCACTCATGGCATAATCGTCATCCTCCTCGACATCCTTCTCTGCCTTCACTGGCGCTACTTTAGAGTCAGACGCCTCTCCCTTACTCTTCTTCTTCAGACACTGGTTCACATAATGACCTAGTTCCCCAAAATTGAAGCATTTGACCTTGGAGAGGTCCTTTTTCTTCCTCTTCTCCTTCTTTCTTGCAAATGCCAAAGCTTCATCCTCTTCCTTCTTGATCCGAACTTATTTGTTGCTACCTCCCATGTTGCTCAACCTTCTGATCTCCTCTTGGTGAAGAGCCGCCCACAATTATTCCCAATCTGGAAGATCCCCCCTACCCAATATGCACTGGACAAATGTCTCCCACTCCTCGGAGACTGCGTTACGTGTGATTCTCACCAACATCTCCTCATCTGGCGTGGCCCCTATGGAAGTCAGTTGGTCCCCGATCTCCTTCAACCGACCGAGGAAGTGATTTCTCTGCTCTGTTGATCAATGGTTGTCATTGATGTCAACCCAAATAGCACCAGGGGCTACCCTGATCTTGCAAGGGCATTGACTTGACAACTTACTCTATTTTGAGTTAAGGATCTTCTACATGGATTCTACTCGTCGAGATGTTTATGTTGATATATGGCACGCCAAGTAACCCAAGTTTCACGGTTTGAGAGATATTCATGTTTGAAGTTAGTAACCCCAGTTAGTGGGCTAAAACCCTATGGGGTTGTGGCATGGCACTCATAATTGGTTGTGGTCATTGAATAGTCAATAATTAATAAATCTTTTTTGCCCCTAAAATCCCTCCAACATTCACTTGTTGAGGACCCTCTCAACTCAAGACATTCATATAAATAATGACCCTCATATCCTCCTCTAGTAGGTATTTCGTGGCTTCAAACAGGTCATCATGGCATTTTCACTATAACTTTTTTTTTTTGTAAAGCTTCAGAAGCTGAAATTAAAACCCATTTGAGCCGAAATCTTGATGAACCTCGTGACCGAATTTCAGATCTTGGTTCGCTATATTTGCGGAGATATGATCTGAGGAAGTTAAGGTTTTTGCAGACTCCCGAATTCCATGTCAAACAGGTGACGTTGGGAAAATTGTCATAACTTTCTCTCTGAGCATTGGATTCAAATTTCATAAAAAGTCACAGAAAGAGGACGGACTGTAGTTTGTTGAGTAGCGTTTTCAGGGATGAAGATCGCAACAGTGACACGTGGCACTTCGTACAAGTTCGCTCTACTGGATCAGTCTATAATCAAGTCATCGTGGGAGATTGGGCATAACTCTTTCTTGAAGAATCCAATCTTGATCAGACCTGTGGGGTTGGAAAGAGGACTAAAAGGGCTACCACATGAAGAAATTTCAGACCTTGAAGATCCGAAATTACATAGATACAATAGATTCAATATCAAGCTCCTAGAAGGCAAGAAAAAACATGCATTCAAGGTCACTGCAGTAAGGACCACACGTCAACAGTCAAGGGTAAGTCTCCTACAACAAGGTATGTATGATTAGTGTTTTACATTTCAATTTTAAGTATCATCTCTGACATATGTATATATAGTGTCTCGGTTATATCTTTATGTCTCTATATGTCACAATTAGTTTTTCGAATGTCCTATTCTTGATACTACACATTTTATACTACATATTCTTGATGTTACACCAAGTTTGCTAAATCTATATGATGTTGTAAGTTCATGTTACTTGTATTGTCGTAGTTGATAAAATGGTCTCTGTTGTTGTACTTAGAACTTGGTTCATCAAAAGTCTAGGGTCTCTCATCAGTTTCTATCGTATATATCTTTAGGTCAGTTTTGGATATAGTCTTGCATAGAGTCCAAGCCTATATCAATAGTGGGAGTCTTTGTCTCTTGCTGCAACAAGTCAGCAACAAAAGTGGCAAGCACACTTCAGGTACGCATTGTAATTTTAATTTGTATTTATTCATTATTATGCACTTACATGTGTTTTGCACGTAGAGGTAAGTTGAAGGGTATTTGTTTTGTTTTGGGTTTGGTTTCGTGGGGAAAATTTTGCATAGATTCAAGCACAGCATCAAGCAAGCATTCAAGAGCTGAAGTATCAAATGAAAGGAAGCATTGCAGCAGGACATCCTTTGAAGACATGACAACCATCTACATATTGTGAAGAAGTATCAAGGCCAAGAGTCATTTTCCCTAAAGTCGAAGAGGCAGTGTTGGGAAGTATAGGAGTCATTGTTGGGATGATGTCATGGTTGAGTTGCAGGTCATAGAGTGATTGGGTATTTGGTCAAGTACACGAAAATCATTATACATCTTACTGAATCGTGGATTGTTGTCCCTGGTTTGGGAATCCACACTCTTTTCTCATTTCAGTGATTATAGGGTGGCAAGGAGGTGCTAGGCAGGTGTATGAAGTTGCCTACAAGTTGGGGCATGTGAACACTTGAGGGCGGTAGGGTGGTGCTAAGGCGAGTTGTGGCTCGCTAGGGTGTTGGAGCATCCATTCAGTTGAATACTAAATAAACCAAGGCATTGGGGCGTCCTTCCAGTGGAAGCTGGAGAAGAATGCTTTTCTAGCATTCTAGGAAGTTGTTGCTTTCATTTCAGTTGGGGTTGAAGATTAAAGAATTTATTAGAAAAACATTCAATGGTTTTTGAGCCGGAGGGGGTTTTCGACCTAAAATTTTTGTGCCTACTCTGTTCTTTTATTTACTATTATTACTGCATAAACATTAATAATAATTGAAGATTAACTAATGCTCTGAAAAGATTTAAAGTGATAATTGCTAAGGAATATTGATTCACCCCCCCCCAGTGTTTCCAACATGCTCTCCCTTCCGCATCTAGTATGACCGCAGCTAATTCTCAAGTAAAATCTTCCTCTGCACGGTAGTATGCTGGTACAATTTCTTCAAGGCATCCCACATTTCCTTTGTCGTCTCTTTCTCAGCAATATGTTGGACCACATGATCCTTGACCCCATCAAGGATGATGCATTTCGCATTGGCCATTGCCTCCTCGTACTTTTCATTATCAATTGAGTCAACTGGGATCACCATTGTTCTCAAGGCCAAGGCCTTGATGAGATGTCTATCTAGAATGGACATGATCCTGGCCTTCCAAACCACAAAGTTGGACACCCCGTCCAGCCTGTCCTAATCCCTTAGCCCATTCACGACTATCTCGCTGCTCTTCTATCGACTACTTTGAGTCTCTCTACTTCCCTCTGGAAGTTCTCTCTTCGACTCTTGCTGAGTCTCTCTACTTCCTGCCTGGAAGTTCTCTCTTCGACTCCTACTGAGTCTTTCTACTTCCCACCTGGAAGTTCTCTGCTCAACTCCCTCTAAGTCTCGATTTCCCTTTTGTAAATCCTCCTGCCAATTGTCAATTCACACCTCTCCGATCTTTTTTGCACCTGCAACACTGATCCAGATTCCTTGGCTAGAAATTTGCCTCGGTAGCGACTCCCTCTACCTTGGTTTTTCCCTGTTAGGTATTGTTCTGCCCACAGTACTCCACCAGCTTCACTCTCGCAAACTGCCCACAGCTTCGTATGCCCCAGCAACTAAAGGATTGAGCCCCTAGGCTCTGCGCAATCCCGGCACTGGAAAAAATGCTCCCTCAACGAACTGCGTCAACCCTCCTGGCCTCTGCATGAGCCTCTTTATGCCCTCCTCAGCCTTTGTGCTGGCCTCTTTCTAGCTTGGACTGATGACGCAATCCCTCTGCGTCAACCCTTCTTCTGTCGCTTTCTGTCGCTCGAAACAACTGATACTGCTACAAATGCTCTGCTTCAGTTGATGCCTTCAGCTCTCCTGTGATCTGCAACCATGCTCTGATACCATGTTGAAATTTCTAAGTCTATCTGTTAGAAATTTAATGTGTATTCTTCTGGTTTATTTCTTCTACTTGTTAATTCTGAACAAGTTATTTAAAACATATAAATAACAAAATAAACACAATACAGTCTCAACATCTACAGATCAACAATTGAAAGAAAACAAACAACAAGTGACACCGTTATTTTTGGACAGTCGTCCCCAAAAAAACCCAATGCGGAAAAACCGGTGCAGCAATTCTGAGGGTTCATTATTATGCAGTATATCCTTGAGTACAACTAGATGCCAAACTGGCTCACCCAACAGAGAAAAATAACGGCAGTAATACCTCTCTCTTCGGAAACAAGTATTCAGAAAACCTGTCCCACGAAACCCTCTCCAGCAACTCTGAAGCACTGCGCTGGCCCTTCTGGCCTCTGCGTTAGCCTCAGAACTCTTTGTGTAAGCCCTTTGAGGCAATGCACAACGTCTGGGACCCTCTGTGTCACTCCTAATCCCCTCTACGTGGATGACACAGGCCCTCTAACCTCTGCATTGTCTCTATTGGTCTCTGTGTGGCCTGCTCTGGCTTCTGCGCTGGTCTCTCAGCACTATCTCTGCCTTTCTGTCTAGTACTCACTGCCCCGTGTTGTTGATCACTGATTCGACTTTACTTAACAAACCCCACTCTAGTAAATCGAATCACAGATCACTCTGGTGTATCCTCCAACTAACCCTCAAGCCTCCTCTTATACTTTTCGTGTTGGTCCTTCAACGGCCGAGATTACATCTCTAATCAACGGCTAAGATTAGATTTGGCTTGATCCATGACTTTTGGAACCTTCCGACCCAGTTTTATATTAATACCCATTAATATTTTATTTTTCCTAAGTCTAGACTTAGGAACTCCATTAAAAATATTAATTATTTTAATATCTCCCAAACCGGTTAGAATCTGCCTAAACCATTTCTGGGCCTTGGACATCTCATGTGCTTTAGCCTCTCCACCAATTTTCATGGCTAGAGCACATCCGATGCTACCCAAATCAACAAATGCTACTTTGTACAGGCAGCTAGTTGGTAGTCTAGTATATCTGACTACAACTAGACCAGACTTAGCATACCCTGTTAGTGTGCTGAGCCAGTTTATGTCTAAACCTCTTGAAAGTCATTGGGTAGCAGCAAAAAAGTGTACTGAGGTATCTTCATGGTATTTGTGATTATGTTATTTTATACACTGATACATCTGATGTTACATTAGCAAGTTTTTCAGACTCTGATTGGGCAAGTAACCTAGATGATCGATGATCTATCACGGGTTATGCATTCAGTATTTGGATCTGGGGTCATAGCATGGAGCAGTAAAAAGCAGAGCATTGTGTCTTTATCTTCAACTGAAGCCGAGTACCAAGCAGTATGTGCAGCAACATGTGAAGCTATCTGGTTGAGGAGGCTTCTTCATGATGCAAGAGAAGAGCAGAAAGAAGCGACCATCATAAAATGTGACAACCAGAGTTCTATTAAGTTGGAGAACAATCCAGTGTTTCATAAGAACACAAAACACATAGTTACTCAGTTTCACTTTGTAAGAGAAAAAGTCCAATCAAAAGAAATTTTTATTGAATATTGTAAAACATGTGACAATATCGCTGATATTTTTACGAAGCCTCTTGGGAAAGTGAAGTTTGAATTGTTTAGGGGTGTGATAGGACTTCAGGATAATCCTTTCTCCATTAAGGGGGAGAGTTGAAAACAATTAATATTATATTGTATTAATGGAGAAACGGTTACATGGTTGTAACGTAACTCCTTAAGTTAGGATTAGTTTTTAGGTTGTAGGAGTTTGTTCTCACCTCCCTATTCTTTTGAGATGTATTTATTGTCTCATCCTTGATTAATTGAATATGAGAGTGTATGCTTCAATTTGTGTAGTCTCCAGGTGCAGCTTGCTCACCTGTGAGCTGCTTGTTAATTCAATTCATTTCTTTTCTTTCCAGTTTTCTAACATAGACCTCCCCATCCACATTAACAAAATAGCCACCTAAAAAGCATGAAGCTATATTTCCACCCTATGCTTCACCAGCTCAATTGATTTTTCAATTGGCTTCCTTCTTAGAGAATTGTTACAAATATAACAATGAGTTGACAACTATATACTATATAGGTAGGGCTTACCCTATCTTTAGAGAATGCAAAGGCAAACTAATGTGCTTTTATTGTTCCATTTAACGACATTCATAATTCATTATCCATAATAAGAACCACGCTGCAATAGTTTTTTAGTTCAAATGGTTATATAAAATAGGAAAAAATACTCCATCAAGCCCACAGTTCTCTATGGTGTTGAGAAATCTAGGGTAAAGAGATCATATCTTTATTATATTGATTTCTCTTTTCTTTTGATAAATGCTTGTGATTAAGTTCTTCATCTTCTTCTTGTAGTTATTATTTATTTGTTGATCAAACACCTATCAAAATCATAAAAACAAGGAGACATCAAATGTAGGCACTTAGCTAGGGCAAAACCCCTATGGAGGGGAAAACCCAATCAAGAACTCTTCCTTCACTAGATTCAAATCAAGATGAGATAACCAAGACCATTGACTTTACCCCTCCATCCATCAAACCAAACAAATAGGGTTACAATCCTTTTTGTTCTACAACAGTAGCCTTCGTCCTCGACCTGCAACATTATTCTTCATTTTGCACTGGCAACTTCGATCTGTAACAGTAGGTAACTTCAGTCTGTCGCATACCTCGACCTGCAACTGTGGATAACTTCGGTCCTATAACTCTATTGCTTTGTAATCCATCCGAACTTCCTCCAATTGGGACAAGTTTACTTGGGTATTTATAGTTGTTTATGTCTATAATTGAAATGACATGAATAGTTGATAAGTCGACTTGTAGATAGGGCCAATTTAAGATCTTTTGCGGCTGACTTGAGTTGTTGATGGATGGAGGGTTCATCACGACCAAAATAAATGATCCCATGAAGGGTTTATATAATAAATTTGACTCAAAAATTCCTAGGGCACTCAATGGGTGCTTTGACCTATAGACCATTGACCCAAGCATGAAACCCATGCTTTAATAAGTCAAATTAATAATAATAAAAATTTCTTTTGACAAATATATTACATCATGACTCAAGTACAATTATGAAGACCAACACTAGTTACATATCCAACATATGGTTCATAGGTTTGGGGACCTTATTTGCTAAAGTCAAATTGGGCCTTAGCTGAGAGTATAAACCCTTCTCCTCCAATGCACCATCAGATGCAAGTAGGCAATCCCCAACACATCATCTTAGCAGAGTTTGGTGCCTAGCCCTTTCGACTTCAAATGGTGTTTATAGACTGGTCTCTTTTCTGCATCACATCCAGAGTTTCATTGACTCAACAAAAGGACGAATATCAATGTTCATACCCTAGTATATTATTCTTTAAAGACCATCACTTCTACTAGCCCTCTAGGACATGCTAAATGTTGGTTTGTGGCGATCCCAAATCTTTTGGAGTATGTGGGCATTCAGATGGGCCAACTCCCTCTATTCAAATATTCCTTGAATTCACTTGGCCACCTCCTACCTATTATATAGGAGTTCTACAGGATCATCCAAGATGACATATACAAGTTTTTTATCCAAATTACTTGGATTAACCCTCAAGGTGGATCACATTCATAGATGGCAATCTACACTAAGCACTTCTTAGAGTTGAGGGACGAACTCATTGGTCCAACATCGGTACACACTTCATCATTGGATGCATGCTCTTTGCATTTCCCTAGGATAGTTCAAGATGAGTTCACATCGACTTCGAGTAGAGGTAGACCTACAAATTGACTAACCCAACAAAATCTTCCAGCCACCTTCAAGACCAACTTCCACTCAAAGGATCAGTTCTGTTTTTAGAGTGCTCCTAGCTAGTAGGGGCCCCAAGAGATAGATTGACAGTTGCTCAGCTCCCAAATCTAGATAGGTGTGGACCCAAAGGACCACCAATACTTCACAAAGACCCCAATGGCATGACCAGTCCAAGTCCCATACCAGCAGCCAAAGGAAATTATCTTGACTCCAATGGGAGGCCACCTCCTCCAAGCAGTAGCACAACACGCAATCTAACTCCTCCTCTAATGCCTCCTCCACACATCCGTCTATCTTGAGCGGCCTCAAATGCTAGGAGAGATTGATACAACAAACCATGACATGCTTGTTTTATTACTTCTATTCCAAATCCTACATTTTCTCATATTGTATATCTTTCTCCCAAATCAACTTCCCACTTTTGGAGCTTGGTGCTTGAATCTTCGTGGCTTAAATTAGATTGACACTTTACTTTTCGCATCTTGCCTTTTATAGCAGCGACTTTAGTGCTCCCACTTTGTATTGACATCATTGTAACCAACAATTTCTTTGACCTACTTTAGTGGTAATTTGTTAGATATTAATAATACTAACATCTTGTATCTTATCTACAAATTTGTTTTCTAGCGTAGAGTCATCTTAGCCCCTGCTCTATCAAGGGCCAGGAGGGATCAAATCCATCTAGGTGGAAACCTTCTTCAGAGTTTTCTCCCTCAAGAAGGTTTACACCTCCACAAATTTGATCTCGATGCTTGATAGACCAAAAGTTAAGATGGATCTACAGTGGATAATATATCACAATGGGGAACAAAACTATTGAGGTCTTTTTCCTAATTTGTATAGCCATTTAAACCGAAAAAATATTGCACCATGGTTCTTAGTATTGATAATGAATTATGAATGTGATTAAAAAATATATTTCAAGAATTTATGGTTTGGAAGCAAACAAAATGAATCTGGCCACTACATATGCCAAACCAAGGAAAAGTAAAAAAAGAAAAAAGAAAAAACCCAATGCAACTTTGGGATGCCCAACTAAGTTTTTGGTAGTTTATAGATAAGATAAGATAAGATAAGATAATTATATTTATATTTATGTCCAACTAATAACCACAAAGTAGGTCAAAGGGACTGTTGAGTACACTGATGTATATACAAAGCGGGAGAACCATACAGTCTCCTATAAAAGATACGAAGCATGAAGTAAATCAACATCTAGCCCTAGCGAAGAAGATCCAAGAGTTAATAGGTCTAAGTATCAAACCCATCTCTCCTAACATCTGAGGCTGAATGAATAACACTGAAGAAACTCAACAAAGTCTGTTGGTCCTATGAAGAGTCGATGGCAAGTGCAGATTGTCCACTAAATCGTATCCAGGGGGGTTCACACGCTACTTAATGTTGGAGGACCTAGTCTGTCTCCCAGGAACAGATTTGAGATGGAACCGTTGCTGAGATCTCGTGTGGCAGGGTGAGGTCCCATGGATCCTCATTGATATAGAGTCTGGATACGTACTTGTATCAATTGATCTCTTGGCACCCTTGTCTGAAGGTAGTACCCTGAAAAATGTCGTGATCCTCTGTGTGGGGTCTAGTCTGATGGGAGGTTGAAGAATATGCGCTCGAAACCTAAGAGCCTCCTGCATGTATAGGGCCAAACATCTCTAATCGGGGTACCTAAAAAAGTCTGCGAGGGTTCGAGAATCTTTGACCAAGCAATGAAACCTTCCTCTGATCTCGTAGTAGACAGGGCATCCAAGGATGAAGTGCACCTCGGTCTCCACTTCTTGTAAATGACATACCTGGCAGACTGTGTCTAGTCTATCCACGTGGTGGTCTATCTCTACCCGAAGTCTATGAGAACCTACTCTGAACTGGCCTAGAGGAATGCAAAGAGCATGCATCCAGTGGTGAAACATATACTGGGGTCGAACAATGAGCCTGTCTCTCAACTCCAAGAAGTGCTCAACATAGAAGGCCATCTTTGGACGCAACCCTCCTAGAGGATTGACCCAGGTGACCTGGACGAACTGCCTGTAGATGTCCTCCCTGATGATCTTGTTTAGCTCCTGTCTAGTAGGTAAAAGGTGACCAAGAGCATTTAAGGAATATCGGAAAGGAGGGAAGCAATCCAACTGAATTCCCACCAACTATAAGAGGTTTGAAACTCCTGTAAACCAACATCTGGCTCGGCCTGAGGGAGTAGAACGGGCAATAGTCTCAGAAGAGCAATATGCCAAGTAAGGATAACGGTCCCTACTCTTTATTGAGTTTGCCAAGCCCTGGACATGATCCAAGAATGAAACCAATCTGAAAACCGTCTCAAGCCAAAAAGGATGAGCTCCAAACTCTGCAAGGATGATGTGCTGCGACACTATTAGTTTGCACCAATTGATGCGGCGGAGAAGAAGAATCTAGACTCTCTCAGCTGAGGCCTAGTCTGACTCAAGTAAAGACAGTCCCCAAATCTCTGAGCCATATAGAACAGTGGGACGAATCAAGGTGTCCATGAGGCTCATCTTCGACGACATGTCCTGGAAGTGATGTCGAAATCACTGTCTCTTGAGAAGGGCTAAGGATTCATATCCTTTGTTGATCCGAGGCAGAAGCGTTGTCGCAAACTAAAGCGAGGACCTGAGAATTGCACCCCCAAGTAAGTATACGTGCTGGTGATCTCAATCTCCTCCCCTCTGAATAGAAAGTGAAGGTCTGAGGTTTTCTTCACCCCATTGAAGATCATAACCTTGGTTTTACCCAGGTTGACCATCAACTGTCAATGGTCACAAAATAGAATTAAGGCATCCAGCTGTCTCTGTAATCCTTCTGGGGATGAGGAGAGGAGGACCATGTCGTCAGCAAAGAGTAGAATAAATATTAGAACCTGGTGAAGAAGGCAGCCATTAGTGTCTTGGATATGCTCGTGTAGATATTCTTCCAACTCATCAATATAAATCCCAAACAGGGTAGGGGATAGTGGACAACCATGTTTAACCCCAATAGTGCTTTGAATGAAATCAGACATCCCATGGGCTACATGAAGACGACCAAGAACGGACTCAGATAAGCGCATAATAGCGGTCAATAGGGTTGCAGAGATGCCAATATCTCTGAGTCTCTAGTGCAAGGCCTCCCTCGGAACAGAGTCAAAAGCTTTCTGAAAATCTATGTGCCTTCTCAATCACGGCGTGAAGGGTGAAGATGTGGTCTATGGTCTGATGGTCTGGTCGAAAACCTACCTGTCCCCTAGCTCTGAGTTGTCTCTGCTCAAGGTCACTAGAGAGCTTCCTATGTAGAACAGTAACATACAACTTCAAGAACGTGTCACCCACCATGATCATTTTGTAGTTATTGGGATTTGAACTAGAAACTGACTTGTGGATCAGATGGATGATGTGGTGTGCCCCTATCAGTGGAAAACATTCATGGAGTACATGGTTGAAGAGATCAGCCAAGTAGCTAACCAAAGCACGAAAACCGTGCTTAAAGAACTCTGCTTGGTAGCCTTCCTCATCGGCTGCTTTGCTGTTGTTCATCACCCAAATAGCCTCTCTAATATCTCTGTCTCAGAATAGATAACAGGAAGAGGGTGGGGAGGTAACATGAATTTGGGCTTGCCCGGAAATATCATAAAGTTTAGAAGTGTGAGCGAACATGGATGTAGGGTCGAGGTCAGGTGGAAGAGGGGAGCGTAGGGGAAGGATGGTACGCCATAATTGTTTAGGGGAGTGGGCAAGGAGAGCAAAAAGCTCTCGTCTTCTATGGGAGACAAAGAGTCGTTTCTTGTGACAAAGGAGACGACGATAAGAAGCTTTGAGGTCGGAGTAGAAGGGTTGAGAGTGGGTGAAAGCATATCGAAGTTCTCGATGTAGAGTCTTGCATTCATCATCGTACCATTTATTCATGGGGCAAGATCTAACTTTAGGGGAGGTGGAAGTGGAACGAGTGGAGTGGGGGAAGGATTTGAGTGTTGCTTCCCAAATGGCAGCTGAAAGACAGGTTTATTTAGTGGAAGTAGAATCAAGCAAGGAGAACTGGGTTTTCGATGGGAGCATCTTGTGTAGGGTAGAGGAGAAAATGTCAGTGTCTCCTTCGTCAAATTGGAAGGTAGCTCGGGGTGGGCCCCGAGGGGAGGGATGGGGTGGAAGGGTAGGGTCAAACCAGAGAGAGAAGGAAAGAAGTGCGTGATCAGCAAGGGGGATGGGGGAGACTGAGAAATGGCGAATACAAGGGAGCAAGTTATGGCTAGCGAGTACATAATCAACTACACTCTCACCCCCGCCATATGGCCAGCAAGTGAAAATGCGAGAGTCTAAGAAACATGGGAGACCATTTAGAATCAACAGCTCCTGAGATTCCCCCAACTGCAATAGATGTTTACCATAAACTGTAATGGACCTTAAAGCATCAATTGACATCCGATAAAGCCCTACTGAATCTGGATCTATCCCCTGGGTACAAAATACATCCTCTGATCGGTCGTGGAGAGGGATCTGGAGATCTCTAGTGCGAGCATTGAAGTCACCTAGGAGGATGACTTCCCCAACAGCACAGTACCGGGTGATGTCGGTGTACAAGTCTATAAAGGGATCCCCAGATGCAATGTCATAAGAAACCTAGAATCAAAGAGGAGAGAACCAAATGCAATATTGGTGAAGAGAATTACATTGTACTTGAATGGACACCACCCCCTTCTTTCAAACAACTTTATTGGATCCATTTCAGATGGAGGAATCGGAAAGTGCTATGAGAAAAATGGTAAGCAAACAAACCATGATGATTGAAAATTCATGAGTGACAAGTATGGACACCTAATTAGCATAGTTAGATACCTAATTAGCATGAAGTTGCATATGAAAAATAAGCCTCGTGAGTTGAAAATAAAAAATTCATATCCCAAATAGATGAAGATATCTAACGGGTTGGGGTGTATGCACGAAAATATTCAATGCATGTAAACTGCCTCCACTTGGAACCAAGGCCTCACCTTTTACCATATAAAGATGAAATAAGTGTTAGCATTTCCCCATACATTGAGAACCTTCAGTAATCTTGTCCTTTAAGACTTGTATCCGACATCAAAGATAGTGTAAACCCATCATTTTATCATAGTTCTTGCATACTTGCTAGCGATATAACAAAGATCAAATGAACCCATCATCCTATGGATATCATAAGCTCTTCAATCAATTTTGAGCTTAGAGACTTGTACTTGATGATAAGACAGCTAATTCTATGTACTGAGAGAAGTGTTTGATTCACAAGAATGCAAAGATAAAACAAACTCTTCATAGAAACCCCAAAAAGAAGGGCCGTACTCTAATCTCTCGGTAGGCATACCTGATACTTAAACTGTATATTGGCCTGAGGATCATTACAGATAACTCTTCTATATCCTTTTTCATGGCATTCCTCAGAAGACTGTGGAGAAAGGCTTAGCCTCAATCTGTCCTGTAGAGACCACTGTTTGATTTCCAAGGTGCTGCTCATCCTTCTCGTCGGAATGTACCCTGCTATAAACACCCAAATGTCGAATCAGCTCAGCCACAGTCAGTAAAAATAACTCCATTTAACACTCATTTGTCTGTTTCAAAAGTGTGGTGGAAACTTCACTCAGAACCAAAATCACAGATGCAGTGTACCAATTACGCTACAGGACGCCAGTCACATGGGTGGGTACAGGGCTTGCGTTCACAGTGGAGTCATTCTTCATGTTCCAGGGCTGTACTCTCAGTTTTTGTTCAGGGCATGTATTAGCTTATCATTGACTACTGTGAGAATGCCCAGAAAGGTGTGTGGCGAAGTCCGGAGACGGAGGGAAGGTACTTTGGGAAAAATAGGTGGAATGTTAGTTACGCTGGACCCTGAGGGGCACGTGAGAAATATTCTGCACAGTTTGTTTCTCGCTAGTTAATGGGCCATGTATTAATTGTGGGGACATATGACATGGGCGGAGCTGTCACAAAGAGTGATTCGTACGCAGGTTAGTAGTGGGTCATAGCTTCCATTAATTTTTTGGGCATGTCAGAACTCTATGCATTGAGCGTCGAGATAGCTCCTCTTTCGCTAATTATTATATTAGCAGACTGCTCTACTGAGCAGCCTGGGAATACTTGCCCTGCAAAAAGTGTTCAAATTTCTTAAATTTCTGTTTAACAATTAAAACATCAACGATTGAAAACCCGTCCAATAAAAACATAGATAATGGGAGACGTAATCGGAGGCCATTACTTTGCTAACTTAATTGATGATCGATCCTTATCTAGTTGGACTTTTTAGCTACAATTTGGACATCCACTCTGGCTGACCACAACCATAACAGTTTTGTTAGTTTTTTTATATAATTTATTTGGTTTATGCCCGTGAAATATCTGTTTTAAAAAAATAATAATTTATTTATTTTATGAATCTATTTTTATTATTATTAATTGTATTAATAAAAAATATAAGAAGAATTTTAAGAGTAAATCACATATAGAAAACCTTTTGTCTACACAAAGTCTTTCTATATGTGATTTACGTCCAAGTTCTTTTTATAACGATGATGGATCACAAAGCCTCAATTCAAAAAAAAAATTATTTATATTCGTAAATTATTTTATAAAAAAAATATTTTAAATACATTTAATTTTGAATTTATGTGGTGCCGGTTGAAAGAGAGAAATTAAAATTTTGAAAATGTAAATTTTTTTGAAGTGCAAAATTTGATAAACATACATCACTCCCATATTAAGTGTAAAATTTGAGAAAGATACATCACTTTCATATTGAATTAACATTTAAACGTTTACACTTATTTAAAGATACTACAATATGTCTCCTCCATATTAGGTTATAGAGTGTCTCTGGCATTAATTATAATTATACATTAATGTATCAAATTTAAATTATAAGATGTAAATATATAATTTAAATATCCAAATAAATTTATATAGGAAAATCAAATAATGAATTAGTAAATTGAAACTTTAATAATTTTATACTTTATTCTTATTTTTCGAAATGTTATTTATATAAATTGGGTTCCATATTTTGACAATCCATGGTTTTGCTCATGGTATTTGTCCATAGTATTTGTCCATAGTATTTGTTATGATGACTCTATTTAAAGGCTTGGGGAAATACAAACTTAGATCCATCTTACAGCCAATTTTTTTCACAAGAAAAAACAAAAAAACAAAAAACAAAAACAAAACAAAAAAAAACAAAACAAAACAAAAAACTTTCATTCTGTGGTGTTCATCTTTTTTTATTGGATCCAATCCATAATACATCACAAAAAAAGACAGAAATCACATGGCAAAAGGAACCTAATTGAGGGTTGGAACCCCTCCATAGAAGATCCATCTTACCCCAACTTATCCCTTATTTAAGATGGATCTATATTGATATCATAATATGATAAAGATGAATCTCTTTAATGTGAAGATATAAAGTTAAAAAACTTATAATAATTAAATTGAAATTTTTCAAATAAAAAATTGTAGGTAAGTTTTGTTTTTTTTTTTTTGTTTTTTTTCACGTTCCTTGAATAGTGGTGCTCTATTAAGACACTCCTTGATGTGAATTCGCCAATTCAATTCCCACCCCTATCCAAGCGATATATTGGATATGATGAAGATGTAGTCCCACCAAACTTACAAAAAAAATGTATTACTTCCTGATATCAAAATACATCATTGATAAGTCTTTTATCAAAAATAAACTAGCCTCAATCCCCCACAAAAAACCAGATTTATTGGTTGATATTAAGAAAACATAGTATCAACAAAAATGCATTGTAATCATTGATAACCCTTGTATCAAAAATAAACTAGCCTTAATCCCCACACAGGAAACCAAATTTATTAGTAAATATTAAGAAATGGAATATCAAAAAATACAATGTAATCAAACACAGTGGTGCCCTATCATAACCAAACTACGAGAAAACATAGATAAACCATAGTAAAACATACTCAGGAATCAAAAGATATCACATAAACATGGTCTCCAGACATCAAATACATCAAATGACTTAGGAAAGACAAATATATCATTAAGATTAAAAAAATCTTTTCTTATTTATTAACCAATCAAAATTTTACTATTCATAAACTGCCATTTCACAAAAAGGGTCTGGATCGAGACTCAGGTCTTAATAAGATCAAATTGCAATTGGGAAGGTGCATCTCTGAAGGTTACATGGGAATCGTGGTGGAACCAGAACATGGAGGGGAATTTGAGAAATCTTCCGCCCATAATCACATGGGGAGTATGGATAGCTAGAAACAAAGCTATATTTCAAGAGGCCTCTCTCTCAGTTGAGTCTATAGCAATCCATTGTTCCGTCATTTTCCTTAGTATTCCAGAGCCTGAGAAATCAAGAAAAAAAACACAAAACAGGGAAGAACAAATTAGGCCTCACATGCCGTGGGCCTATTTCGATGGAGCCTCTCAAAACAATACAGCAGGGGCCGGATTAGTCATCCATTTGGATGAAGGACATTTTCTGTTAGCATCAGTGGGCATAGGGACTGGTTCAAACAACTTTGCGGAATTGACAGCTCTTAAACTTCTCCTTTGCTGGCTTATTCACAGGCATATATTCACCATTCAGATATTTGGGGATTCTTTAAATGTGATAAATTGGGTAAATGGGAACAGTAGATGCCAGAACTATATGTTGAGACCACTGCTTGATGAGATTATGATCCTAAAACAGTCTTTTAATGGTTTTTTCCTTGAACATATCTACAGGAACCGTAATGAGGACGCAGATAAATTGTCTAAAGAGGCTTTGTTGCAGGATCTGGGCGCTTGGAAAGTGACAGAAAATCTAGCCGGCCATATCCAGGAGCACCGCCAGCCTCCATATGTTTAAAGATATGACTTTTTGGTTGCGAATCAGTAAAAATCCGGGCAGTTTTATCCATGTTTTTTCTTGTTCATCCGACTGTCTTTTTATACAGTTCGCGGCATATAGCAAATATCTGTTTATAGGGGTTGTTTTCCATTTGTTTGGAGGCCCATATGACTTGAAGTTTTTGTAAGAAATGGTGGTCTATGGACTGTTTCGTCTATGTTTTTATTCGTGCATCTACAGCTTGATCCGGGTTACATCTACAGCTAGCCTGTGGTATGGCTCTGGAAATTTTTGTAAAATTTTTGAATTTTTCAAAGCTGTGTCTGTCTAAGCTCTGAGCCAGTGAAGGAAGCCTTCACACTTTTTTTGAATGCGCCAGCATCTACTTGTAACTTTTTATTTATTATAATATAAAAAGTTCGTTTTTTCTCTGAAAAAAAAAAAACCAATCAAAATTTTATAATTAATTTTAGTCTTATATATGATCTTAAATATTTTTTTAAATAAACTTAATTTTATATTATATTTAAAATTTATTAAAATTATTTGATTTTGGCTTTAATCAATAATATATTAGGAAAGAGTAAGTTTATATGTAATTGGTTTGGTCAAGGTTTTTTGTATTTTATTTTTTTCCAAAAAATTATAAAGTTTTATATAATAATCAAAATTATTATTCAAATTAAATTGTTAGTTAGATTAGAGTAGTTTAATTAGAAATGGTCATAGAAATAAAGTCTTATTAAAAGAAATTCTTGAGTTCAAATCTTGTGCTATCCTCTAATTAAAATAAATAAACATTTTATTTTTTAAATAATTTAAAATGTTTTTTGGAATAATGAAAAAAATAATAATATCTTTCACTAGCAAGCATCTGAAATACATGTGTTCTTGCATACCACTATAACAAGACGGTTTATTTGACAATACAGGATTTAGCTTACATACATAAGAATATATACATTTAATCTGCAAACCTCCCTGCAGAGTGTTTATTTATTTGCCACTTTCCATTCGATAAAGAAAACAACGTAATCCGCAAGCTTGTTCAGATTTTATATATATATTTTAAAATCATAAAAAATTATTATTATTATTATTTAAAATTATTAGTTATTTTTTATACAAGAAGTAAGCTGTTAAGTAATTATGTTGTATATTATATTATGTTGTATATTATATTAGTTTAATACAATTTTAACATTTTAATTTTAATATGGTATTTATTTAGGTAAGTTTGTTATCACGTTTATTTTGTATGCAGATGACTTTATTCTGATTGCTAAATAGGCTTTTGGTTTGCAAGAGAACTTACTATCCCTTGAGCATTTTTTTAGAAGTGTGGGGATGCAAGTCAATATCAGCAAAGAGAAAGTAGTGGTTTTCTCTATAAAAAAAAACATAACCAGCATAAGTTCTACTTTGAAGGCAACACTCTGGAAGAAGTTGTGGACTACAAATACCTCGGAATTGACTTTAACAAAAATATAAGTTGGGATGGTTATAGAAAGAAAAGAACTTTGGGGGGTTGGAAAGCATTTTATGCTTTTCAAAATAGGTGTAGAGAGGCAGAGTTATGGGACTGGAAAACCACTCAAACTTTTTTTGGGCTTCTAGTGATTCTGGTGATTCTCTATGGTTGTGAACTATGGGTCACCAATACATCCGACATGCAGTGGAGACAAATTGAGAAAATTCACAAGCATTTGATTACAAACAAATTCAAGACTAAAAGTGTAGTTTTGTATGTTATCTTGTTAAATGAAACAGGTGTTGCTCCTATGGAAGCAATTGCTATGGTGCGAGTCATAAGGTATTTAAAAAAAATTGAGCAGATGGAAGAGGGTAGATGGCCTAAGGTTGTCTTTAATGACAAATTGTGCAATAAAAAAAAACTTGAATGCAGCAAAATAACAAATGGTTTAATAAATGGGGTATTTGTTTGAACACGTGTCCCATAAACAACAAAAAGATAAAAGCTTTTGTTATGGATAAGTTCCACAAGCGTACTTGGGATAAGGAGCTAGTAAGAAAGAAAAAGTATTATATTGAAGTGTTTAATCCCACTCATAGTCATAAACCAAAGGCATACATAGAGGTCAATATCATTTAGAGAGCCAAAATTCTTATTCCTCAGTTAAGGACTAATTCTCATCAACTTCGTTGTGAAGCAGGGCACTGGAAAAGGCCAAAAGAAGTGCGGGAGGAAAGAGTATGCATTTTTTGTTCTTCGTGAAAAGTGGAAACAGAAAAGCATTTCATTTTAGAATGTGAGGCCTTCAAAGAAAATAGGGAAAGTTATGCAAATATGTTGGCAACTAGCTCTTGGGATAATCTATTTAGCGAAGAGTTTGTCAAGAAGCTGGGAGCATTTATTGTGAAGCTTCACAGAAAAAGAATTGAATATATAAGCAAATGAAGAAGCAATATGTCCCATAGACTATCTTTAGCCTCGTGGATGTTAAAATAATTTCTTTCTTTCTTCTAATTATTATTATAATTGAAATATTATGTGAACGACTACAACAAGAAAACTATTTGTAAATGGTTTTGGTTTAAGTTTATTTTTTTTAATATTGTATACTTCGTTTTAGTGTATGAATTCAAATATATATAGTATAATATAGAATGATAAATATCTTAATATTTAAAAGTGATTATAATTTTAATAACAAAGTTATTTATTCATAATATTTTTTATATATACATTTATTTTATTTTATTTGATAAATTTAGAATGCAATTTAATTTAATTTGAAATTAAATTAACATTTAAATATAAATAAAATGATATTTAATTAAAATAAAAAATAAAATATATAGTACTCATGTATATATTGGAGAAGAAATATATATATAGATAGATATAATATCAAAATGTATATCTAATAAACAAAAAATTATCATATGTAAATGCATATTTTAATCTAAACAATTTTATAAAAAACTATAATATACATATTGCTATACCCGGATGCGCGGATGAAATCAATGTGTAATTATGGTTCAAAGGACAAGTGGAGGCGCTAGGTACTGCCAGACGCAGACCTGCGCGATTATCCAGGAGCTAATTCGGTTGATGGGAGTGATGTTCAGGTGGTTCGCTCGGTTCCTGAAGGATCATTTGCAGAGCAGAAGATTTGGCACGCTCTCTGCATTTACTGCTTGTTCTGTTCAAGGTATGGCTTTGGATATCTTATCCATGGCGTCCAGGGATTTCATTACCATTGTAAGCGCCCTGCCTTTGTGTCTCTGGTTAAAGCTGGAAGTGGGTCTCGAAGGCTGGTTGTTCCTTGCAAACAAAGGTGAGTTTCCTCTGTGTATTTCGTTTTTGGTTCATCTTTGGCTTGGGAAAGTGTGGCGTTTAATTAGCGGTCTGGTCTCTGGAAACTTGGGTAAGCTTTCGATTTCCCCTGCCACTTCTCCTACGTCACTCTGCCTGCAATTACAGTCTGACCGCCAGTGCCTTAATTTGTTTCATGTGCTGTGTAACCTATCTCTGGGCTCTGCTTTTGGTTTCTTGGATTGTTTTTCCTCCCTCCGGTCTTGACCTCTGTGGACTCCCCTCAGCATGGTGCACCACAGAAAGAGGTGTCGTTCTGGGGGAAGTCAGGGAGGGCGTGGAAAGCAGCCGGCTACCAGCTCTGTGGATCCTATTCACAATCCAATTCCGTATCATGGGTTCCAAACAACTCATTTCACTTTTCAAAGCAATTTGCATAGACCTGTAATTATTGCCAATATCACCATTCTCTTCTCTGAAGAAGAAGCTCCGCCCCCAACTCGAGTGCGCCTGATGTTTGAGCCCTCTCCAGAAGCTTGCCAAGGAGTCAGCAGTGAAAGCAATAGACAGGACAATGCAGGGGAAAGTATGGAGAAAGATCAGGGGGAGAGACCTGAAAGGAGCGAGGCTCCCAGTGCCTCTCGGCCTCCGAATACTGCTGTCTCGAGGATTCGGGAAGAGATGGATAGTGACACGCGCCCCCTGATGAGGCACCCAAATGAGGAAGATGTTGGACATGAGGATGTATGGAAGGATAACGTCTGTCTGGTGGTGGAGGCACCTCAGCATGAAGACGACACATTCTAAGGCCATCTGGGCCTTCTCCTTTTTTTGCTTTTTGAATGACTAAAATGATCATGCTCAAGCGGTTTTGGACGCAGCTCGGGTTAGCTATCTTCAGACATGCGGACTCAATTCTCTCTGTGTGGCTTAGTAATGTAAAACTCTTCTTGTTTTTTGAGCATTGTAATGGTCTCTAGAATTTTGAGCAATGTAATGGTCTCATGCTCTGGTCACATGCTCTCGACAAACGGTTTTCTCCTCCTCTTCATGTTTCCTCGGCTAATTCCTGGTGGCAATATCTGTTCTCTTGCTTTTGTATCTGGTTCTTCCCTCACAAGGGATAGTTTCTATTGTTCTGAGTGTCCTCAGAGGATGATTCCCGAGGCCTCGCCCCCTTGTATTTTTACTTTGTTTTATAGTTAATAGAATTAGCATTTGCAGAGAAAAAAAAATATACATATTGCTATATGTAAATACATGCTTTTGATTTGACTAATCATTATACATGCTTTTGATTTGACTAATCATTATAATTGTTTGTTATGGTAGATGAAAATATAATAAGTATTTATGTGCCCATGTAGGTTTTTGGGAATGCAATTGCTAAGCATTAAAAAGTATTTGAGAATGTTGTTATGAAGATAAGAAATGAAAGCCTTCTTGTGTAAGAGATTTGTTGTTGTTCTCATTCTCACTATTATGAGGTCTTAAATGATTATTTATAAGTATTTTTCATATCATGTTATAATTATAATTTAAAATAATTGTTTTTTTTTCATCGTTTATTTCAACAGTGAAGTATAATGGTTAGAATTTAAATTTTATATCTTTTAAAAATTATGTGAAAATGAGTATTAGATATTAATAGGAATTGTATTAGCAATAAATGTTGTAAGATAAGGTAAGAAAATATGAGGTTTTGAATGATGTTATATGAAGTTTGCTTACACCTTCAGCCCCCACATATCATTTGTAACAAAATTATAGGAATATATTGTTATCCTTGTGATGTCAAAGGCTTCAAGCTATCAACATTCTTTGCATTTTAGGTCACCAAATTCTGAAGTGAAACAACACCATGGCCACTTGTGGATCCCTCCATAAATACTAGCCTTATTTTCCCACTTAAACCTCTATCTAAAGAGCTTGTGAGGGATCACCGTTCCATTATTTTGCATGTTTGATTCTTAATATGACTTCATTGTGTTTCTACCAGCAATGGCAAGTTAGATGTTCGAAACATGATATATTGATTAGCAAGTTATCTTAAAGAAGTCATCAATGTTTTCTAGGAATCTCTTTTTCTCATGTGTATAGAGAGCACAGCCTTTTGGTGAATTTTCTCTCGAAATAAGCTATAAAGCTTCTCATGAATTTTATAGTGGAGGACTTTCAAGGAAGATATTTGTGTTGCTCATCTCACTAGTTCTTTCTTTTAGGTCACTATTTATTAAGGTTCCTAGATAGTTTTCCTTTCTTGGGGGCCTTGTTAAAGTAAATTATCTAAGTTTCTATCTAAAACATTTTGAACCATAGTCTAGTTATGATATAGGGTGGCATTGTCGAAAAGGTTAAAGGAGTTTAAGTTGACATTTTGATGCAAAACTGCTACATATAGAATGTAATTTCATTTTTTTTTCGAAATAGAAGATACAATTTCTTTTCTTGAAAAAAAATATGATGTGTTGATTATATATCAAGACTATAATATACTTATATACCCCAAGATTTATATTTTCAAAGTAAATGCTACAGAACTGACCACAATGTGTGTTATCAAAAGAGGAAAATTAAAATAAAATCTTCTCTACAGTGTCTGACATAATATCAAACTTTTGACATAATTAATGCAAGCACTAAACACCCTTATGCTTTAAACATATGTCACATTTAGTAAGAAGATTACGGCTAAAGTTCCATGTGGAGGGAAAGAAATGAAAGGAGTATAAGGTAGATGTGAGGCATAGTTAAATGTGATTTATGAACAAGTATGCATCATATATAACCTTCAAGTGAAATTTTAGTTATTTGATGCATGGAATCAATGCATGGATTCCTTTTTCTAGCTAATATATTCAAGGGAAACATCTTTGATACTTCTCCCCATTCTAAAGATTGCACCTAGGATAAACCATTGACTCTTCAAGGCATAAGGTTGGTTAATAATAAAGATTAAATCAATTACAACAATATATTTATTATGAGCTCAACATGTCACTAATGGAAATAGAACCTAGATGAGCACGATAATTCTCCATTCCACAATCACTTAAACCAAACCCAATTGACAAATCAATGTTTGGGTATATGTGAATAGGTTCACAAATATAAATGAGCATATACATGTATTCTTATTAAAACATATATCTAAATTGTAGAGAAAATAATGAAAATATTCTAGTAAAACTATCTCATCCAATAACAATTAAAATAACATGAATCTTTTATAATTAAACAAAAAAAAAAATTCAATCAATCTTTAATGTCCAAAGTTTACCCTTGGAAAATATTTTATAAAGTTTAAAGTAATCTAAAATCAAAAAAATTTGACTTCAAATTGGTATTTATATCCCTACTTTTGTTGGGAGTAATAAATATATGTATGAATGTTTCCAAATTCAGTTGTAAATTACGATTAGATTTTTAATTGAACTATTACAATTAGATTTTTTGAATTGTGTGACAATTTTGAAATGTCCCAACTTTTTGAGTAGGCGCTCTAACTAGGAAAATATCAATGTTTCCACAATCAATCATAATTATGGTTAGATTTTTAATTAAATTGTGCGACAATTTTGAAATGTTCCAACTTTTTGAGTAGACACTCTAACTAGGGAAATGGAAATAAACATGAATAAGATGGAAAAGAGTGAACTTTTTAAATAAATAGGATGGGGTCTAATTAGCTATTAAGAAATAAAATTAATATTAAACATCTTTACTAGGAGATTCGAAAGGTTGTATGAGTTGAGAGAAAATGTGCGATGCACACCAAAATTGGTTCAATTATCAGAAGGTGCAATGACTTCTCTCTCCCTATCTATTGGACATAATCCTTTGGAATTTTGTCCCAAAATTGTAAATAAATGAATTAAGAGAATATGAATAGATCATTTGACAATGAAAAAAAGGTGACCTACTTATAGAAATTCAGTCTCACACTAATAAAAAGACAAGTGAGTAGTAACCTCTAACATGATATCAGAGTTTAGTCCAACTCCTTCTCACTTGGAAATTCCCCTAATCCTTTTTCCCATCGGTGTCATTATGACATGTTAGTTATGTTTATCTACCACCATTGTTACCCAAACCTATGCCCATTACTATACCAACTAAGAGACTCCGTCCATTCAAATTTCTAAAACAAAAAACATTCAAATCATTGAAATCCTCCACGCTATCCCAAATTCATTCATATGAAGCCTTGTATTTGCCTGAATACGCATGGAGGTGGTATACATTTATGAATGGCCTCTTATCAGTGTTTAATATGTCATTTCAACAAAATAATAAAAAACTTGTAGTCAAGTTGTGAATATAAAATTTGGTGAATGAATCAAACACATTGCCAAGGACGAGAAGTCTAGTGAACCCAATGTGAATCGAACATGGTGTCAAGGATGAGAAGTCTATTGACGTGATGTGAATCGAGCACGTTAATAAGGATGAGAACTTTGGTGAACACGGTGTGGAGGAGCTAGAACTGGTTGTTGAGGACAAATGGAAAAAAAACAGTCTAGACCATACATATAATAATTTGTTCATGTTTGAGGTTTGCAGAGAAAGAGCAACTAAAAATGTTGCAAAGTTATTCGACACCAGGTTCCTCAGCTTTAACATATTTTGGGCTTTGCAAGTCTAGAGTAGAGCTCTTGAGAGATATAACAATTAAGAAGAACAAATTGACACGACATTATTAACCCAATATATGTATTTATTATGTTCTCTAAATGGGTGTTTCTTTCTTACTTGCCTAGTCTATAATATGATATGTGTTATGTAAATATCACCTACAGATCAAATTAGTCTCACTATATGACATTAAAATCCTTGTTAAGTCTGCTCCCTGCTATTTTACAAAGAATCTTCTTTGCTCCACCCACTTCCATATCTGCCAGTTTCTTAAGGTATAGGCAAGCTCTTGCAGATATGGTCTTCCTCCTCTGTCTTTATTGTTGCATAATCAACCTCGGAATTTGTGCCTTGGTTTGAGTTTTTCATTGTAGGAAGTACACATTTTTGTGCAATAACCCCACCCTTCTTTTTTTGCTAGAAAATATGTTTGAATTGTCATTCTTTTTAGCTCAAGGGAATGGTGGTGTGCTTAGTTATATTGTTGCTTCATATTCAAAGTTTTATAGAAGATGAATTCTCTTGTCTCTATTGTTGGTGTTGTGCTAACTAATAAGGAGAACTGTTGAGAGTGGTGCATAAAGGTTGGACACACCCACATTTTTTAAGACTTGTGGAAAGGAATCTGTGAAGGAGAGGAGGATAATGCACTCACTATGCCCACATTAGATAAGGAGTTGGCCATTTGGGAGAAAAAGGACAACAAAACTTATGCCCTTATTGTTACTTCTATAATTAAAGAGGTGAGATATCATATTATTTTGATTAAAATTTCTTATGGTGCATTAAAGAAGTTGAAAGATCCACATGCCTCACACTTAGAATTGGAGATTGTTCATTTGATCATCAAACTTTTCAACCTTGTGTTGAAAGATTATGATCCCTTAGCCATAGCAACAAAAACTAAAGCCATCATGCGTGATGTAGATACCATTGCAGTAAATATGGACATTCATCTCATAGCTTTCATCAAGGCCCTCCCCCCTGCATACTCTCATTATCTTGAATCCCTATAAGCTAGTGAGAAACGTAAGTCCATTACTTTTCACTCTATATTGGAGAAGATTGTAGAATGAGAGAAAGATTTCAGGAAGAGGAAGACAACAACTCTGAAAGGGACAAATCAATCACATGATTCTTAAAGGAAGTAGCAACAGAAGAGGACAGGGAAGAAATAATTTCAAAGGCACGGGCATAAACACCATCATGGAGAAATACCTAATTTTCACACCATCATTGTAGCAAAGATGGACATGATGCATGAACATTAATAATCCCTCGGGAGAGAATTAAATACATTTGAAACCAAAAAGGAGACAAAGGTAAAACACCAAATCTAGCTAAAGTTAAAGCACTTGAATCTACTTATTATATTATTGCCATTGCAATATTGGATTAATTGAAGATCTATTCCATGCTTCATTTGTTTCTTGAAGAGATGCATAGTTGCTTGATACAAGTGCAACATGCCACATGACCTTCTAGAAAAACTTCAGTGAAGATATAAATGGAACTATGTATTATAAATCAATTATGAAGACCTCATGACTTGGCATCATAAGGCTTAAACTACCTAGATTTCCATATTTTCTTTTGCATGATGTACTCTACCTTCTACAACTACGAAGAAATATGTTGTCCCTTATTCACATTCGTCGACAAGGCCACTCTATTCTTATCTTTGATGGAAAGGTAAAAATAAGGAAAGAATTTGAAAACATGGTTGTCATGACTAGATTGGAGGATGAAATATTATTGAAGCTAAAAAGCACATTTGCTTATACATGGAATTATGTATACATCTCTCCTCATGATGAAGGTACCTTTCCATCTAGTCTTTTATGGCATGCTAGATTTGGACATATTAATTTTGACACCATTTTCTTATTGAAAAGAATGATGGCTATAGTTTTCCTACTATTCCTATCAAACTAAAGCAATGTGATACTTGTATCCTTGGAATGATTTGGATCTTGGGGGGAGGCCCCCAAGGTCTAAAAAACTGAAATGGATCTTGGGAGGAGGCCCCCAAGATCTGAAAAATTGCAATGCCAGAAAGAAAATGAGAGAACACACAGTGAACAAAACCACAAAGAAACTTTTTTATTAAAACGGAGAATAATTGTAAAAGCTACATTGTGGTGGACAATCTGTCCTTTTACAAAATGCGACTTGTTACTTATAGCCTTTTTCGGTTACAATACCATGGGTAAATTCCGTGGGTGAATGAATACCATGGTGGATTTCACAATACCATGGGAAAATACCATGGATGAATGAATACCATGGGTGGATGCCACTTACAATACCATGGGTAAATTCCATGGATGGATGAATAACATGGGTGGATGAATTCCATGGGTTGATGCCATTTTCTATTCAAATTATTCCTCCATCCTTAAGAAGCAATGGTCCCCATTGCATGAAGTTCCCTTTTGCAAAGCCTTTGTTGAATATGAAGAGCCACTGAAGAGAAGGGTTTTCGGTGGTTAACCCATAACCATGATGAATGAAGATCTGAGGATAGAGGTACCTTGTAATGCTTGTGACACTGACCAAAAACTGACCAATCACATTGTTCCACATCACCATCTGAAACCCAATTGAAGTGTGCCACTTGTAAAACTGTGATTGCATGTTTACCAAATTGACCCTACCTAGTCACTTTCCACGTCATCAGTAAGGACTGCTGACTGTGCAGTGACTGGTCATTTTTTTTGCAAATTTCGCATGTTTAGCAAAGCGAACAGAACATAATAACTTCCTCATACGACCTCGATTTTCAAGGAAAAGAGTTGTGTTAGGATCATTTTTCCGAGGCAGGTGCGGTATTTCAAGTTTTGAGCAATGCTGAGAACTTTGATTTTTGAGCTAAATACTCAGTGCGTCATCATTCCTCCCCACTAGAAGCCTTTTGGACCCTAAAAGATACTATCAATTGTTCAGCAGGTGAGGGTACAACTCCCTCACCTTCTCGATCTACAACCATTTGGCTTGAGAAGGCTTTTGTCCCTTGAGTCCCACTCTAAGGTATTCGACATCCCCTCTCTTCGAAGTTCTGATTATTCTGTCAAGTATGAGATCTTGCTAAAGCTCATCTAGATATTCTGGCGAGAAATCATCTATTGAAGGCAGTTGAACATGCTCTCCTTGATCATCAACCAAAGGAGGGTCAAATAATCTCAAATTCTCAACATTAAAAACAGATTATATTTGCATATAAGGAGGAAAATCAAGCTTAAATGCATCGTTACCAATCTTTTCCGGAATTTTAAAAGGACCATAATGGATTGGCTTAAGATTTTTACTTTCCCTTTAAGTCTCTCTTTACTAATATATAACCAAAATTCGTCGCCAACTTGAAATTTGTGATCAACCCGGTGTTTGCCATGCCTTGCCTTGTAGCTGTTTTGAGTTTTCTCAAGTTGTTCCTGCACTATATGATGTATCAACTAAATTTTCTCTATGAACTTCCTTGCCTTATCGATGTTACTGTGACCATCGATGGCGACATGTTTCTCGAAGATGAATTCCAATGGTGATCTTGGCAAGTACCCATAACATGCCTCAAATGGCGATGTGTTTATGGAAGAATGCTTTGCCATGTTGTATGCATGATGTATGTAATGCAACTGTTCATCCCACAACTTGGGATTTTTGCTGCAATATCCTGATGAATGATTGTTTTGTTGACCACCTCAATTTTTCCATCTATTTGTGGATGAAAGGTTGTACTCTTCTTCAACTTTGTGTCCATCATGTCCCACAAATTCGACCAAAAATTCCCATCAAATCGAGAATCTCGATCACTTACAATAGAAGTAGGAAGACCAAAATGAACCCAAATATTTTGGAAGAAAAGATGAGTTGTTTTTTCAACTGTAATTTGATTTTTAATTGTGTTAATATACACATTTTGTTCAACCTATCTACAACTACATACAAGTAATTATGAACTTTCCTTGAAAATGGAAGACCTCCTACAAAATCCATTGAGATACTCTCCCGTGGACGTGAAGGTAATGGAAGTGGAGTGTACAATCCAAGTTTCCTATTACTAGGCTTACTTCTTGCACACAAAGAACATCCTCTTATGAAACGAGAAACATTATCAAACATGCGTAGCCAATAACAATACCTTCGGAGATTCGCTATTGCCTTGCCTACACCAAAGTGTCCAACAATCAATGAAGTGTGTGACTCCCTTATGATATTGTTTCTTTCTCCCTGTGGAATACACAACCTACCCAAATGATACAAAAAACTTCTATGTAAATGATAATCCAACTCTTCAATTTGGTTTCCTTGACTCAAGCTTGCATACACATCTTGAAAGTCACTATCATATGAATATTGTTCAATGTAACTTTCATGTAAAACAAAATTATGCTTGAGTATAACAGATGAATTTACAATAGGACTTGAAAGCATATCAACTACCTTACTATAGATTCCCTTTTATACCTGATAACTAACCAAATTAAATTGTTGTAGAAAACCCATCCATCTGAAATGTCACGACTGTTGCAACTTTGACTATGACTGTAAATACTGCAATGGTTGATGGTCAGTATGGATAATGGTCTCTTTTCCCATCAAGTAGTGTTTCCATTTCTTAACACTTTTTACCAATGCGTAAAGTTCTTTGTCATAAGTGGGATAGTTAGTTACAACTCCATTAAAAATTTCATAATGAAATGAAATGGGCTTACCATGCTGCCAAAGAATTTCTCTCGTGGCATAATCACTAGCATCCGTTTGGATCTCAAATGGTTGTCTAAGATTCGGAAGAGCCAATACCAATGTTGAACTGATCTTTTGCTTCAAAGCATCAAATGCTTTTTGCTCTACATCTCCCCAATGGAAGACTTTCTTGACACTTGTCAATGCATGTAATGGAGCTACAATTGAAGAGAAATTAACAATAAACTTTCTCCAATATTGTGTTGCCCCTAAAAAGCTTCTTACCTCTGTAACTGTATTGGCCTTGGGCCAATTCAGAATGACCTCAACTTTAGAGGGGTCTATCTTCAGCTCACCTCCTCCAACAATGTGTGCCAAATACACTAAATAATTCCTGCCAAATTCACACTTTGACATCTTTAAAAACAATTTTTCTTTTCTCAAGACATCGAGTACTTTGTTTACATGCATGACATGTTCATCTCTGGATTTGTTGAATATGAGTATATCATCTAAGTACATAATGACAAAGTCATCTAGAAATGGTCTCAATACATCATTCATTACTCTCATGAATGTAGCTGGAGCATTTGTAAGACCGAAAGGCATAACAAGCCACTCAAACAACCCTTGTTTGGTTTTAAATGCAGTTTTCCAAATGTCTTCTTCAGCTATCCTAACTTGATGATAACCACTTCGTAAGTCTAACTTAGTGAAATTCTTTGCATACCTCAATTGATCAAGCAAATTACCAATTCTTGGGAGTGGATAACGATTCTTTGCCAAGATTTTGTTCAGTGCATGGAAGTCCACACACATGCGCCAAGTTCCATCCTTCTTTTGCACCAAGACAATGGGCGAACCATAGGGCGTAGTAGATTGGCATATGATTCCTTTGTTCAGCAATTCTTGAATTTACTTTTTGATTTCCATACTCTCCATTATTGACATGTGATACATGCCAATGTTTGGAAGTGGAACATCCTGTTGCAACCGAATCTCATGCTGAATTTCCCTCTTGGGAGGTAACGCCTTTGGTTCCTAAAACATTTCGCTATGCTTGCTTACCACATCAAACAAATCCGATATCAATTTATCATAACAACCTTCAAAAGATTCATAATCAATATCATTCTTTTTCTTGATCATGAGAAGCACAAATTTTTTACTTGCATTTACTAATCTCTTCATTTGCCCTGCATTAACCGAAGAAATGTTCAGTTTTTTGCGATGGGCTCTCACAATCTACTCCACCCCATTCTTGAGCAATATGTATTTGTTGTGATGGTGATAAAATACTTCTTTCCTTTCATACAAATAAGGACTACCCAAAATGATTCCTGAGATGTCAAGTGGAACTACGTCTAACTCAACTTCATCAATGAAGTTTTCAATAATGGTGAACTTGAATAAACACTTCCTTGTAACCTGTAAGTTTGCATTGTTAACTATCCAACCCAATGGATATGGCTTATGATGAGGTACAGTTTCAAGGTTTAGTTTTTTTACCAAGTCTTCTAAAATCAAGTTTGATTGTGACCCACTATCGAATAAAGCATCAACCTTTGTATGATTTGAAATCACTCGTACATGAAACAACTCTATTCTTGAATCTTCATTTGGAATGTTGTTTTGGGTATGTGAGGAACTAGTACTTGCAACAGTTTCTTTTCCTTTGTTGACCATGGGTGAAATCTTGGTCTCATCACCAGAATCTGAACCAAGGTCATGTGTGGTAGCAGTCGTCTTTTGTTTTCCCTTATTGTTTTGTTTCTTGGGTCTTAGTTTGAGATGTAATTTCCAAACATGGGCTTCATCATGCCCAGCTTTGGAACAATGTTGGCATATAGTTTTTCCCCCTTCTTTCTTCACACTTGCATTTTTATTTCCCTTCCATTTTCCACTCTTCTCTTTCTCCTTACCCTTGAATGGCTTCTTCTTACTACCCTCTTCCTGAATGTTCTTTCCTCTTGCTTCAAGGTGCGTGGCTTGCACACATACCTCATCCAAATCGTTTGGATTGAACATAAGGATAATATGTTTCAAATAGGAATGTAAACCCCCAATATATTTCTGTAGTGTATCTTGGGAATTCAAATTTACTCCTAACAACAAAGCCCTTTTCCTAAACTCCTGTGTATAATCTTGGAATATTTGGCCTTTAAGTTGCTTAAAATTTTGCCAACTCATAATGGATTTTTGCATATAGGCTAAAGGATAAAACTTTCTTTTAATTGCATAAACAAATTCAACCCAAGAAATGAAGATCTTACCATGGATTCACATTTCCTCTTGATTCTTTGCTTCCCCCCAAACTAGTGCAGCTCTTTCTAGCCTCAATGAAGCCAACTGGATCTTTATATCATCTTCTTGAAGGTTATGAATTCTGCAATATACCTCCAATTTTCAAATCCAATTGTGTAACTTTTCTGCATCCACCTCTCCATTGTACATGGGAAGTTCAAATTTAATGGCCAATTTGAGTAAGGGAGTTTTTCCTTTTGGGGTTTTTGAATGAGTATGGAAAGTTTCAGTGGTGGTAGTGGAAGATGATGTTGTGTGAGATGATGAAGATGACGAGGAAGATGATGAGGATGGTGGAGATGGAGGTGGATTTCCATCATTACCCTTGGAATCCTTCTTATAATCTTTTTTGTCTCCTGAGCTTCCTTCTCCATGTGGAGATTTAGAACTCTCTCCAACCATTCTAGTGTTCCTCTCTTCATAGAGGACCTTAACCATCTCAGTTAAAGTGTAGAAGACTTTCTTGAATTCTTCTTCTTCTAAAGAAGGACCTTCAAGCCCTCTTTCTCCAAACACAATGGTTGTGGATTCAAGCCCAGAAACTGGTATTACTTGTACCTCTTCAATCTTAGTTGACGACAAAACTCGAGGAGTTTTGTGTAGCTGGAATTGGAACTTTGGATGGTGGATATTGTGGCCTTGTAGCTCTCCTTCTTCTGGGAATTACCTCAGGAGTTGAAACCAACAATTTCCCTTCTCCTCTTTGCAACTTTAACCTTGTAAGCATCACAATTTTGCAACCATTTAAACCCTAATTGCACAAAAACTCAAGCAGTCAAGCAATTCAACTGTTGCTATGATACCAACTTGATCTATTTTTTATTGTTAGTTTTTTTGTGCTAATATCAATTACATATTTATAAATATGTGCTTGCTTATTGCTTCTTGTGCTGAGGTTTCTTTAGTTGTTTGTGCATTTAAACAGGTAGATTTCCTTAAGTTTAATATGACATTCATGAGAAAAATAGTTTAGATGAACAATGTTGAACAACAATAGTAAAATGTACAGCAAACCATTAGATAGATACCTAACACAAAGTTTTGATAAAGGAGTTCACCCCTCTTAGGCTACATCTCCTTGGTCCAACTTCTATGGCTTGGGCCTTTATAGCTCAATTATGGAAAAATGTTGTTTTACAAAGCTCTACTACTCCTGATACTTGCACCAATGTGTTCAAAATGTTGAAATTAGCTAGGACACCTTTTCATGAGCTCAATTTGGTCGAAAATTGCTCTCCCTATGATTCAGACAGTTTTTCCCTTGAAAAGCTCCTATAAATCTGGAAAACTCCAGTTAGGGCCGCTGAATTTGGACCTGGCGCAAAAAATGTCGGAGTCCTCTAAACCACCGCCAATTTAAACTCCAGGTTAATTAAATGTTAAGCGGGCTTAACTGGAGTGATTAGCGCTAATCCCATGGATTAGGCTAATCGTAGTCCGTAACTACCAACGGTCTCATCGGCGGGTCACATGACATGGTTTCGTAGTGTTGACCGTTGCATTAACTAACCTCCACCCCAAACTATGACCTGTTCACATGGCTATGGTAACCGTCAGGGTTACGATTTACAGAGTCATCAACTTTAATCATTTGTAGTCATCATAGATGCATTCACATGTGGCCTAACCATCGTGGTGAAGGTTTTATGGCGTGATTGTGGTAACTGTTTATGGTAACCACGTTTTTGTTCACATGTCTAGGGCTGGCCTGCAGGCTGGCCCTCCTAATCGCCCATTCCACCTGCTGTAAACTTTAAATATATATAAAGAATTGCATGGTTAAGTAACACATGGTAGCGGAGGCGGTTAAGGCTTGTGGACTATAAGTCATAGGATGTGGGTTCAACCCCGACTTCCACCAAAAAAAAATTCGAGTGTGCTAAGCCCTACCTAGGCCTTTGGGAGGTGCCATGTGGAGACCTCCGGGATTGCCACGTGGCATTCTCTCATTGATAAAAAAACTGGCCAATCACACTGTGCCACATCACCAAATGAACCCCAATAAAAGTGCACAAGTTGTCAAATTGTGATTGCATGTTGACCAAATTGACCCTACCTAGTCACTTGCCACGTCAGCGGTACGGATTGCTGACTGTGCAGTGACTGGCATTTTTTTTTTGCAAATTTCATCTATTTACCAAAGCGAACAGAACACAAGAACTTCCACATATGAAATCGGTTTTCAGCGAAACAAGTTGGGTTAGGATCATTTTTCCAAGTCAGACACAATCATTTAGGTTTGGAGCCATACTGAGAACTTTGATTTTTGAGCTAAATACCGAGCACCTGATCAATTAAGGTACTTCAGTATCCACTGATGGTTATGTCAGGTCCTCATTGTCTCAACATGACTATTGAATATGATCAGATCTATTTTCCCTCACAATATTCTCTTTATAATCTCTTGCCTCTGATTGAAAACCCATCTTTTCAAATATTTCAGGGTTTTCAAGAGGATCATCATGAATTTTATGATCCAATTGTTGACTGGTTGGAGAAATATTACTCGGAAAGGTCCATTGCAATAAACATGTTTCTACCTTTTCTCGTGCTTGTTAAGTAGGATGACACAGAAGAAGGTGCATTTGTAGGAAGTCTTCGAGGATTTTCTAATTATGCTTTTCGTTAGAGAGTTAAGAGTGTGAATTGGATAATAATAGTGGTTGTGATGCATCTTTCTACCCACAAGCAATACCTTCAAATTTTTATGCAAATCATTCAAGCTCTCATCTTTTTCTCTTGCACATTGCTTTATATTTGTTTTAGTCAATCGTATCTTTGTGATTGCAGGTCGGGAACGATTACAGTTGCAACATTGGAAATTCCATTATACGTGACCCCGACCTTCTAGTTGTTAGGTTAGGATTAGGATTAGTTGCATCCTAGTTTTCCTTACCTTGAACTCATCACGTGTTGTTCTCTTTAGTCTCTCTTTTATTTTCTTACTTTTCTCTTGCATTATGCTTTGGTTTAGCTTCTTTTCCTTGTCTTCTAGTTTTGTTTCCTTGTGGTGTGTTGTCTTTCCTTTCGTTTTCTTTCTTTTGTTTTTCTTTCTTGTGGTTTGTCTCCTTTTGTTTTCATCATGTGAATAAGTGTTGTGTCTGGACTTATTTTGGCTTCTTAGTGTGTGTGGTTGAATTCTAAAGAGTCTTATGACACTTCAAAATTTGGCTAACCTCCAATTCACATTCCTTGTGTCGGTTATATCTTTTGATGAATGAAGTTCTGACGGAAAATATGATCCATCCATAAGGAGAGTTTTGTTCCAATCACGAACCTATGTCTCCTCAGGAAACCTTATGCCTATAGTCGATTTAAGGTTTCGTTGTTTTCAAGTTTATCCAATCAGTAGAAGTGGAGAAAGGGAAAATCTAAACGAGCAACCCTAAATCAAATTTCTCTATATACTTCTTTGAAGGAACAACCTCTTATGCTCTCAATAAGTCGATATCCTTCTTCCACCCCAAAATAAATATTTTTCAATGCACAATCCTCTTAAAATAAATAAATAAAGGTGAAACAAGAGAAAGGGTTCTTGTGTAGAGAGGTGAAGCAAGAAACTTTGTCAGGGTACTGTCTAGGCTTGTTGGCAGCAGAGCAGTGTTTGTGTTCCTACGTGACTCCGTCAGGGTATTTTCCAGGCCTACTGGCAGTGGAACAACACTAGAGATAAAAAATTATACTCTGAAAATCTTAAGCTCGCAAGCTACACTACCCTACCCAACTCAAAACATTGTGATAATTTTGAATCTTATGTTGTGTTCAACCGATAAGGCATAAAAGGGACCATGTATATTCATGGGGTAAGTGAGAAGACCAAAGGAATTTGCATGATGAATCAATACTCCTTGAAGAAACAAGGCCCTTCACGGAGAAAAGTGAACTGAGACAGAGATGTTGAACTCTACCAGTGTGTCGCCAAGAGTTGTAGCTGCTACAACACCCTCCAAATTTTTTTCCTATACCCAATTTTAGAGCCTTCCCATATCTTGATGGTCATTGTCACAAACTTTGAAACTCATTTCGTTTGTTTTCTTAGAGTTTTGTGTTCCCCTTTGCAAGATGGGAAAAGTGTCGTCTTTTAGCATGTAAGTTGTCATAGCCTGTGTATAAGCCTTTTCTGGTGGTTTTAAGATTCATCTTTGTGCAAATGAGTTATTCTAACCTTGTAAGTACCTATTGCACTCATTTCCAAGATTTTGATCATTGTCGCACAAGTGTCGTCATGGACGCTGCAAAGTACATCTTTGTTGTCGCACTTGTCGTAAAGTTATCGTACAGAGGGAAATGATTTGTTCATGTTCTCGAATGATCTTTCTTGTCAAATATTCTAAGTGTGTGATCACAATCAAAGTTCATCACTGTTTACATTAATCTCATTGATCCGACACAACCATTTTCGGAAAAACTTTCCGACCAGGAAACCTAGCTTCACAGGGCCTTCCTTGAGTTATGCATTAGGCAGTCTCATTCCTCTAGCCATGACCTTTATTCTTGGAATTGTACAATTCGTAGTTCCTGCCTCCCAGGAATTCTGCACTACATAGTTTTTGTGCTCGAACCCCAACCTTCACCTCTAGAATTCCGCAATTATTCCTCCTAGCTTGGCTTCCACTACGCACTGCGCAATTACAAGCCTCAAGTCCATCCCTTGAGTCATTGAAATGCACAACTCCATAGTAACCTTGCCTCCCTTGTCTCCTAGAACTGCGCAATGCATCCTCTCAGTGCTCATTCCCTCACCCTGTCTCACTAGCTTCCAAAATTGCACAATCTTGTCCCCCAACTCGACTTAAACTATGCACTTTGTAACCTCAAGCCTCAAGCTCATTCCCTGAGCCCTTGAACTGCGTAGCTCCGTAGCATACCCACTTTCCGTAACTCCCAAAACTGTGCAGTGAGATCTCCTAGTTCCCATCCCTTCAACCTGTCCCACTAACTCCGAAAACTGCATAGTCTTGTCCCTTAGACCTGTTTGAGATGTGCACTACGCAGCCTTAGAGCTCAATATTTTCCCTTGGTTGTTAGAACTGCACACTACGCAAGCATTGAGTCCCTCTTACTAGCCTATCACTTTTTATGGGCTCAGTTAGTGGATCAAAATGCATCATCATAGGCTAGGGGGTTTTCGGATTGATGTTGTCTCGTCATGAGTGAATTGCAGGAACAAGTACCCTATCATGTCATGACAAGATGATGAAGAAGGAGAAGAAGGAGGGAATCATGCTTAAATACTTTCTCTCAGTTGAACTTACAAGTTGATCGATCAAGAGAAATCGAAGGGACACTAGTTTGCGACTACTATTGAAGACTTGAGATCATTGAAGATTCCTCATCACCAAGCCATGCAGAGGTGGAATTAAAAGCATCTTCAAGAGGAAATCCAACACTTAGCAGCAACAATGGCTTGGCATTTCCACATCATCAAGCAGTCCATGTCAGCAGTGTCATGTAATGTCATGTCATGAGTGGTCATAAATTAAAAGCATCTTCAAGAGTAAATCCAACACTTAGCAGCAACAATGGCTTGGCATTTCCACATCATCAAGCATTCCATGTCAGCAGTGTCATGTAATGTCATGTCATGAGTGGTCATATGCCACCTCACTATCATGGATCATGTATATTGTATACAAAATATATTGTAAAGTGGAAGTCCAAAGGACACACATTGAATGTAAAGAGTAATGTAAGTTAAAAGGTCATAATAAGTCAAATAGTCATGAGGGTAGTCAAAGAGTCACCCTTGGTTATATATACACCCTCATTGTATGAGCAAAGGACTTTTTCACCTTGGCTACTCCCGCAAGGCATTAGAGAGACAGATTAGTTCTTTTGAGGAACAAGGAGTGGCTCCAACGCTCCACTACTAGAGCCAGTGATGTTCATTGTATACATGTGTCTTGGAACTTTTACCTACTAACAAAATCCTTCATGGCCAACACATTCTTCATGCATGGATTATGGATATTTATAAGCCTATTATGTGAATGTTTGTAGTTCATGCTTGCTTTCGTTTGTGCTAAAGTAGTTGAACTATTTCGATTATTTTGGTACTTAACATATTGAGAATGTGTTGTAATTTCTATTATCGTTGTCGTATCCTTGTGGACTATTCCACTGGATATTAGATAGATCTTCCTCATTATATTGGTTTCAATGACCGCCACATCTCTATGGACTATTTCGCTTGATGTTGCATAGACCCTTCTAGTTCATGTGTGTCTCTACTAAGGTGGTAGTACTACCTCTCTCTTAGAGGCTCACTTATCCTCCCCTCCACAGTAAAATAAATTTGACACAGATATGATGGAACACCCATCAAGCACAACCGATTTATTTTCAAAGGCACATGTGCACTCCTCTCCCTTGTTGAAAGTTAGATCCAAGGCATATCTCTACGTATAAATGAAAACCAGACTGATGTTCTGGATGGGGCTCCTACTCCAAATGGTGTGAGGTATAATTGGGACTTCAAATCAGGGAGACCCCTTGGTTGACGGATTTCCAGAACCGTCAACAGGTTCAAATATTGTAATTAGAAAAAATCCCTGCAATTTCAACACATATCAAAGAAAAAAGACAAGAAAATCCTCTCGTGCAAAGTGCTTTTATATTGGGTTGCCTTTTGTGCAAGGATAAGTTAACCTGACTTCCATATTATCCTCAATGGTTTTGTGTTTTAAGGCTTAGTGATCTCCCTATCATTATTTCTTATCGATTTGCAAATTGAAAAAATAGAAGTATGATTTGAATATGTTTAAAAGCTTATATAAGGATATAAAGAGAAAAGGAAATTATAGACTAGTCATTGAACTTAGATCTAACACTCTTGGTTCACTTAAACAATTTTCTAAATATATATAAGATAAAGCGCTAGAAGAAGATAAAATGTCAGTTTTGAATCTTTGTTATTTACTTGACAGGTGGTTGAGCTTGAATAATAATAATACAAGATGGCAAGATAATAATAATTTCAGATAATGTCAAACAACAATAGTTCCACAACATGATGTCAAGCAAGTGAGCTCATTGATCATAGTCATGAAGTAGAAGCAAAAGAACATTCATGAAATCATGGAGCTAAAGAAAGCCATGTTAGAAGATTGTGATGTGTTTCATCTATGGTTCCAACACTAAGTCCAAGCAAAATGCCAAGCATGCTTCACTGCACCTGGAAATGCATATCATAAACATAATGCCAATGCAAATTTTGTTTTGGAGTTGCTTGAATATATCAATTACACCTTTTTGACTGAATATAAAAGGGCAAGGCACTAAAGCATCAAACCAAATATAATGACTAGGGTCAGTTAAGGAACCATAAATCATTTGTGAGATAGCTTTGCCTATCCAGTTACAGTGAAAGGTTGTTGCATGAGTTATAACAGAGGGAATAAAAGAAAATGACATGACTGCTAACTTCAAAGGGTAGTATATAATAAGAGCTAAAGGCAATAGCTTAACATATAATACAAGGGGAATAGAGACATTCTATTACTATGATATTAGTAATACAAGAACAACTTAGCTTAAGCTCTGCCACGAGGGAAAACAACATGGACATCAAACTCAATGACGTACAACACCCATCCAAAGAAAATGAAACTGTAGAGTAGGCATTAAATTGTAGATAAAAGATGGGGTTGTTATGGAGTTGGTTCATTAGTTCTGGAACTCACCTATCAATCCTTCCAATACTGTTTTCATCCGAAGGCCCAGCGTAGGTCTCTCCACTTAAAGCCTAAATCAAACGGCAAATATGGGCATGCCTAGTTCTTTCATCATCGAATTCATTGAAAAAACCATGATAAGGAGACCATTGTTTAGTAGAAAAATTGTTTTTCAAACAACAATAGTTCCACAACAAATTTATGAAGAATAAGCTCATGAAACGCATCTTGAGTTTCCAATATGGCGTCTAGGGTTTATAAAAACCAATTTTTATAAAACCCTACACCCATTTTTACAAAAAATAAACATTTGTGCGTAAGTGAGAAAAACCTAACCCATTTTTCGATCCAAATCACACATTTTCGAAACACCCACAACCTATTTTTGAACCCTACCCTAAACCCACAGTGCATAAAAACAATTTTTTTTAAACCATGCAGCCATTTAAAAAAAAACATATTTGCATGATTGAAAAAACCCTGACACATTTTTCCATCCAAATCACACATTTTCAAAAGACAACCTATTTTCGAACCCTACCATAAACCCTAAACCCACAGTGCATAAAAACCAATATTTTTAAAAACCCTTCTCCCATTTTTGTAAAAACAAATATTTGTGCATAATTGAAAAAACCCTAACCCATTTTTCCATCCAAATCACACATTTTCGAAACACCCACAACCTATTTTCGAACCCCTACCATAAACCCTAAACGCATAGTGCATAAAAACCAATTTTTTTAAAACCCTACTAAACTACCCAAAGAATGAGCTAAAATTCCAAACGGTGAGTTGAATGTCTTAAAAAACACAGTTTTTCTAGTAGGATAACATATCCTACCAGAGAGCCGTAGAGTCCATCTCCATGCCCAAACGCCATTGCAAACCTCGCCATAACACTTCTGCAACAGATACAAAGATTACTTGCAACAAAAACCCAACAAAATTATTTTTTGAGCACCCTACAAAAAAGTTTATACTGATTTCAATGAAACAATTGCAAAAACATCAACTTATCGGAATGGAGCTCCAAACTTGCATGTCCACCATCGAACCAAATGGAAACTCCCACAGGCTCCATCATAATCCATAGGCCGCTTAATTGATAAAGAGAATAAGCCCGATGGTAAACCCCCAATGAACCAAGCGAAACAACAACAGGTGGATGTGCAAACCCCCACAAACTAGACAAAACAACAATAGCATTAATGGTAAACACCCCATAAACCATGATAAACAACGTCAAACGGAATGGTAAACCCCCCAAGAACCAGGTTAAATAGCCATAGGAGTAATGGTAAACTCCCAATGAACCTATCCAAACAAAAATGCTCGTCGAGCAGCGTTGATAAGAATGCACAGGTGAAACAAAGAAGGAGGTTGGGTGAAATAGTCAGGGTATCTCAGTGTCCACACATTGGGCCCGAATAAGAATGCACATGGAGTCGAAGTTACAGAGGAAAATTCCATATTGTAAACCCTAGATGTTGTGTAAAGGTCGAGGTTTAATGCACCCACCCACTAGGACAAATGGAGGAAAGTTTTGGAAATGTGGTGTACGATGTTGAGTTGGATCTCCACGTGACTTATCATCGTGGTAGGGAGGGCACACAACAATTTGTGCCCCTCCCCTATATTGTTATCAATCCTAATTTTTATTATCATTATATGTGGAATTGTGGACAAGGTGCTAACATTCGTGTAGAGATCCTTTCTCTTTGGGGAGTTTTATTTTGTGCAAGATGGTTATCCATTAAAAAAATGGTGATATTTGGTGATGCAAAGGTGGCCATTGACTAGATATAGGGATGTACAACTTTCGAACCCAACAATCTCATCAACTGGATGGAGTGTATTAAAGAGATTTAGGAGGAATTTTTAGATTTGTCTTTCTCCCACATATATCGTGAGCAAGATTTAGTTGCCAATGAGCTATCCAAGAGAGGGCTTCACAAACATCTGGGGCACATATTTTACACTGCATTTTCCAAATGCAGAAAGGTGGATACTGGGAATATATGCATCTGCTAGTCAATGACTCATGCCCATGAAGTATTTGCATGCAAAATTTTTCTTTTAGGTTTTTCGGTTTTTGATTGAAGAAATACCTTGTTGATGATCATTTTTATGTGATATTTTGATACGAAAATATGTATGCGGTACTCAACCTTTGATCATCATCAATCAATATTTTGTTTATTAGTGTGGATGTTGCATATATCTAGACATTGGTATTTTTTTTTTTTTGTAGGCAAAGGTGGAGCTTCTCTTTTTCTATTAATATATCAGAAAAGGTACATCAAAATTAGTGGGCCTGCTACCCGCCCACCAGGGGGAAACCGGGCATAGGAGCCACCTAAAGTTTTTAACACCATACCAGTAAAAATAGTCACGAAGTCTCTTTTTCCTAGCTAAATAGACATTGCAGTCCTTTCCAGGTCTAATTCTGGAGATATACATGTAGAATCTATCCATTGTCAAAAGAGGAAAGCTGCCTATAGTTTCTAAAAACCGCAAAATCGACATAAAGAAGGCAAGAACCAGAGTTACTCAACAGCATTCGCCAAGATTGGAGAGTCCTCCCTGGAGCTCCTCTGCTGGCTGGCCTTAAGCATCTGCTGAATCTCTTCAAGCTGCTTCCCTTGCATTTCCATAGAGATTTGCAGGATCCGAAGTTCGCGTCGTAAATTCGGGATACCTTGAGTCATCTCCGCCATTTCAGATGCCACCTGCTCTAAAGCTTTGGCCAGTAGCCTTTTCACCACCCAGTACATATGAAGGGACTGCTTGAACAGAGACATCCTTCCTCTTGTGTTGTCGGGATCATGAACCAACAGCTCCCAATCTTCCATTTCCGACTCCGATTGAGCCTGCATTGCCTCGTCCTCCATATTCTGGATAATGCGTCTGATCTTCGGGTTGGTATTCTGCATATAGACACGTTCAGCACGCTGGATTTTGTGTTCCACTGTTTGCCTGGCCTTCCTGCCAGGACGACGACTAGGCTCAGGGGTGTCTTTCTTACTGCCCCGAGCATTACGGGCTCCGCTAGCCAGACCGCGGCTGGGAGCAGGCTCTCGGTCATCAAGATTAAACCGCCTTCGGTGCCCGCGCGAAGGAACCTTGCGACCACGCCTGCTCTTGTGACTAACCCCCATTGCATACCGCTCCCATTCATCGGCGTTCATACTCGGGCTATTGCTATCTCCTTCGACGGAAGTGTCCGGGACCTCAAAGACATCGTCTGGAACCTCCTCCTTCGCAATTCCTTTTTCTTTCATATCGACCACCCTGGCCCGCGCAGCTTCCTCCTCCTCAGCAAGCCTAGCTTTCTTTCTCGTTTCCATCCTGTCTCTCACCAGATACCAACTGAAATACCTGCAGGGGACCTTTAGAGAACCAGGGCCTTCTTTCGCACTGACGCTACTAATTGAAAGACTCTGAGGGTGGGGGCAGAGCAAACGGGTTTTTAAAGAAACCCGGCACCGGTACCTTCTATCTTTCCCTCTGTCCGAATTCCGCCAGTTGTTCCCAAAAGCATGGCAGCTCCTATCCACCTTCCGATTAGACTTATTGCTAATTACAATCTCTGACATGTACTCGCCATTGCCATGCCAGATCAGATCCGCCATTGGGTTGAGGTGAGGCAGAGAATTCTCCTCAGATCTCGAACCATCTCGATGTGATTTCCCATGCCGTTTGCCGATCTCTTCACCCTGATCTTTCTGACGATCATTAACCACCTGTCCTAACTTCTGTCCTTCCCCAGGGCTCTGCACGAGCGGTATCATTCGCCTGAAATTCTTAATCATTATAAACCTTCATGAAAAGGACTCACCATGTCCCTCTGACGCTCCAACTCATCACGCTCCACTCCTCTATCTGTAGCGTGGTCATGATCCGCTTTGATGATGGTTGCCAGGTCAGACCACTCCTGACGCCCGCACACCGCCCTCCATTGGGCATCCACCGAGCTGTCGTGGCCTATGCATCCCCAATTCGCCAGGTAGTCAGCGGCCTGGTTCCCTTTCCACCTCACATGATTGATCACTGTATACTCAATGCGAGGTAAGAGATCAGCAATTTCCTGGACTATCCCTGTTGAACGCCAACTGCTCGATACTTTTTCCCAATTCCGGCCATTACAAAGTTTTTTCAACATCTCCACCGCAATTTGAGAGTCCCCCGTGATTTCAAGGTTGGAGTATCCGTTTCTGACCGCAATTTGTAATCCTTGGTGCAGAGCCCAAAATTCTGCTTCATTATTAGTCATCTCCCCCCCCCATTCAGCAAAAATCCATCTCACCTGGTTATTGTTGTCCCTGAAGATGCCTCCGAAGCCAGCGTCGCCCGGGTTCCGCTTTGAGGCGCCATCGAAATTCAATTTGATGAAATTTTCTTTAGGATAGTAGAATTTATCCGGGCTGTTAGATCGCATCTCATGGTGGGGATTTTGCTTATGAAAAACCATTTCGAATTTTAAATTTAGTCTAGTCAGGATTTCTTCCTCCATCGGGTTGGCTTTCCAATCTTCCCCAACCCACTTGTCTGCCAGGATTGTTTCACGGAGGATCTTAATAGTTTTACCCCAAATGACTTCCGGCTCCATGGCAGAGTTCTGAAAAATCCTGCGATTCCTCTCCTTCCAAATCATCCAGAGGGAGAATCCAGAAGTGAGTTCCCAGGCGCGCCGAACAACTTTACATTGATAGGCTTCAGTATTCCATTGAAAGACAACATCCTTGAATTCGCGGGGGGCGTTTTCAGGCTTACCAAAGGATCTTTTGACGTTTATCCACAAGGTCTTAGCAAAGGGGCAATGAAGAAGCAGATGATCTCTGGTTTCCTCCTCCGACTTACACAGGCAGCATCTCGACGGGCCAATAAAACCTTTCTTTTGAATTCGGTCCTAGGTGAGGATTTTGCTTTTTGAAGCCAACCAGATAAATATGGAGACTTTAGGCCACCAATTCCTTTCCCAGATTATTCTCCAGTCAGGGGTTGGGTCGTTGCCAGGATTATCCGAGGTGAGGAAGTATGCTTCCTTAGTAGTGAACGAGCCCTTCATGGAGTTTCCCCATCGGAGAATATCACTGCCAGTGCGGGCTCTAATCTTGCGAGACTCCACCTCCTTCCTAAAGGTAACTTTCTGTTCTGAGCTGAACTACCCTTCCCACTCCTCCAAATCCACCCAAGTCCTCCAATTTTCATCAGGGTTATTAGCTTTCCAGTAATCCCTGACAAGAGGTCTGTTTCTTCCAATTTGGTCACGAACCTGTTGTAGGCCTTGAATGGTGCTTAGACGAGTCTTCTGGTGCCATTTATCCTCCCAGAAGTTAGCTTCCTCTCCGCCTCTAATTTCCCAGAAAGAATGTTGTTCTACCAAATCCCTGTTAAGACGAGCCAGGTCCCAGACCGAAGATCCTCTGGGGGTATCCTTTTGCTTTAGGATTTCTACTGCTGACTCAGGCATATTGTATTTAGCTTTCCATATAAGTTTCCACAGGTCATTCCCTCCCCTAAGCCATCTCCACCAGAGCTTTGCTCCCAGCACCTTATTGAGAGTCTCAGGATCTCGCAATCCCAGACCTCCTTTCTCTTTTCTTTCCGTTAATTGACCCCAGGAGACTAAGGCCCATTTTTTCTTCTGATCCACTCCTCTCCATATAAAATTCCTAATAATCTCCCTAATCCTTGTACAAGTACCTATAGGAGCTGCCATTACTGAAAGAGGGTAAACAGGTATAGCTTGGAGGACAGTTTTAGCCAAAACTATGCGACCGACTATATTTAACGATCTGAAGGCCCAATTTTCCACCTTATTGCTAAGCTTATATAAAATTCCCTGCCAATTTTTCATCTTTTTGGATGAAAAGTCCAAAATGTTGCCCAGGTATTTGGTAGGAATCTCCCCCCTCCTGAAACCCAAGAGTCTTGTAAGGTGCGCTTTGACCTGATCCACAATGTTAAATATGAAGACACAAGACTTATCTCTATTAATTTCCAAACCAGAAGCCTCCGCAAAAATATCCAGGATTTTCCGGAGGTGTTTTACCTCTTTAACTGTTGGTTCGCCAAACAACATGATATCATCAACAAATTGTTGATGAGTAAGACAAAGATTATTTCCCCAGAGTTTTAGACCTTTGATTTTACCTGTTTCTCTTTCTTTCTTGATGAACCTCCCCAGACCTTCAGCGGCTAGAATGAACAGGAAGGGGGATAGAGGATCACCCTGACGGAGACCTCTAGAGGCAGAGAAAGTTTTCGAGGGAATCCCATTCACCAGTATGGAAAAACTTGGGGATGAGATCAGATTATGAATCCAATCAATCCACCTCCTACAAAAGCCAAAGCTTTCTAGGACTTTACCCAAATAGTTCCAGCTTAAACGATCATAAGCTTTTGACAGATCTAATTTAATCATCATCCCCTTTTGATTCTTGATTTTTAAGGAGTGGATGACTTCTTGCGTGACCACCAGACCATCAAGGATATGTCTTCCCTCAACAAAACCGGTTTGTTCAGCATAAATTAACTTGTCCAGCAGGGGTTTTAAACGCTTAGCCATCATAGATGTTATAATCTTGTAGATAACATTGCACAACGCTATGGGCCTAAAACCATTAGGATCTTCCCGGTTATCACTTTTAGGGATTAAAGCATAGAAAGTGGAGTTAAGTGCAGGCCATACCTTCTGATTCATCTTGGATTCTTCAATCATCTCTAGAATCTCTTTTCCCAGGAAGTGCCATCCAGCCTGGAAGAAGTCCACAGTAAATCCATCTGGGCCTGGAGCAGTACCTTTCTTCATTGCTTTTACCGTTTCCTCAATCTCCTCTAGGGTGGCTGCTTTCATTAGCGCTTTATTTTGGTCTTCAGAGACTAAACAAGGGATGGCAGAGCAAATTTCGTGGATTGCCTGCATTCTATCAGCTTGAGGTTCCTTTAAAATTTCCTTGTGATGATCAATCAAGACCTGTTCAATTCCAGCTTGCTCAACCACTCTGTTCCCATCCTTATCTTTGATAGATAAAATCCTATTTCTCTGTATATGCTTAATCATAGCTCGATGGAAGAACTTAGTGTTTCTTTCTCCCTCCCTTAACCATTTTATTCTCGATTTCTGGCGCCAAAGGATTTCCTCTTGCTTCCTTCTTTCTTCAAGTTGGCCAACAATGGTTCCTTCCTTGTTGATGCTTTCCTCTGTTCTGCCTTCCAAAATCATTTTATGTTGTATAGATTCCATTTCTTTTTCCAGATTTTGTTTGTCTTCCATAATATTACCAAATTCCTGCTTGTTCCAACTTTTAATTTTCTCTTTCAGCTCTTTGAGTTTGAGTTGGAACAAACGCATTTTCCCTTTGCACTGAATCGTGCTTTGACTCCACCATTCTTCCAATTTTTTGATAAATGATGGGTCTCTTAGCCAGAAGGATTCAAAACGAAAGGGTCGTTTTCCATGGAGCACTTTGATGTCCACCTCAAGTTTGATTGGCCAATGATCAGACCCCAGGGAAGGCAATATCTGTGCTTCGACGAAAATATCTTTGTTCATGATACTTTTAGAAACAAGGAAACGGTCAAGCCTGGAGGCAATTTGATTTTTACCCCCTCTCCTGTTATTCCAGGTACAAATCCCATTTATAGTCTGGATGTCTACAAGCCTGAGATCATCGATCAGAGCATTAAATTTCTCCATAAGGTGATCCGTTTTCCTGATTCCTCCTTTCTTCTCCTCCAGGGATCTGATTAGGTTAAAATCACCCCCAATAATCCAGTCAACATCTGGATATAACCTACGAATGCTCTTAATGTTATTTAGGAAGTTTTCTTTTTCTCCAGGAGAAGGGGGTCCATACACTCCTGAGATAACAACCTGCTCTTTCGTTCCAACTATTCTACCAAGGCTAGTAAGGATTCTGCTCATACTGGTCCAGCTACCTAAGATAATATCATCCGGGTTCCACAAAATTGCAATACCCCCTGCAGACCCAATGGCATCTTGCCCCATAACTTCATAATGAATTTTATTCCTCACCATGAGTTCTTCAATCTGCTGAACCGAGATTTTTGTCTCCTGCAGAATCATAACACTTGGATTTTCTTTTTTCAGCTTTTCTCTTAAATACCTCTGTTTACCCTTGCTATTCAGGCCCCTTATATTCCAAATGAGCACAATCATTTAAAACTTTTGAAGAGAGGGGAAGAATACCTCCGACAGAGGTATCACTTTGCCTGAGTTAATCAAGGTTTCTCCTACAGTCTGGATAGTTTCAATCAACGGTTTCCTTCCTCGCTTCCTGCTGCTTTTGCCAGAGCCATCCATTCTCGTCTGTCCAATCCCTTGGTCAGGTCCTATCATTAACTGCTTCTCTGTGTTCTGTCCTTTTTTTTCCTTGTACTTCTGAAATACTTCCTTATACAGTTGTTTCTGTTTCTCAGGTATGAATCTGCTATCTAAATATTTCCATTCTTGAATTAACTGTTTCAGGATTCTTTCTTCTTCAATCTCACCTTCAGCTTGATTTTCCACCTCCATCGGGGTTTGTATTACCAAATTCTCCACATTTCCTTCCGGCTGTTCTGCAGAGCTTCCTTCTATGTTTACTGCCTTCTCTTTATTTTCGCCTGAAGTGTCCATTGGAGAGTTCTCTGGGTCCTTATCATCTTCCAGTTTAACTTCATACTCTTCATCTTCATTCCGGAGAGCCTGAAACTTATTTTGACTGATTGAGATACCCTCTTTTCCTTGGGGTTGAGGTTTAGTTTTTTCTTGACTTTGTCTCCTTCTTCTTGTAACCTGCTGAAAACCTTTGTCCGTCTCCTCCATTTTCTCTGTGTTTTTCTGATGCTCCTCCTGACTTCTTCTTTGTTCCTCCTCTTTGTTCAATGGGCATTGTCTATATAGGTGCCCATATTCATGGCACTTACGACACCTGAAAGGGATGTGTTCATAATCGACTGGTTGCTGCCACACTTCGTCATGGTACTCCACCTCCACATGATCTGGGAGGGGTTCAGCTAGGTTCATATAAACACAAATCCTTGCACATGAGTTATATTTACCTCGACGGGTAGCTTCTGCAGCTTTAACAAAACTTCCAATCGAGTTTCCTATTCCTTCCAGAATTTCAGGGTCCCAGAATTCATCAGGAAGGCCAAACAGCCTAATCCAGATTGGGGCTTCCAACAACTTTTCTTTTTTTGGGTTATATCTCTCCTCCCAGTATTTCATAAATAAGCCTGCATTATTCATGAAATACGGTCCTCCTTCAAAGAACCTGTTTCTGTCCTCCAGGTTTGTGAAGATGGCTGTGAAAAACCCTTGGGCTCCCAGTTTAAGATCAATGTGACCCCTCAGTTTCCACTTTTGATCAATCCACCTGTAAAGCTCTTTCTCCGGTGGCCAATATCCTATAAATTTGCAGATCAGGGCGTGATCTTTCATGTAGCTGTTGTATTCCTCCAACTTGTTATTGGGGATAACATACCTTGGCCTCTTCTGAGGTCGAGGTAGGTACTTCCCTTTCATCCTTTTCTGCCACAGGTTACCCATGACAGGGGCATTGCTTTCCTGTTGATTCTGCTGTATTCCACTCGTGCTATTCTCCCCCGTCACTATATTCTTAAAGGAGGGGATCTCTCCCCTCCCCGAAGTGTTTTCCATTCCCTCTCATCTCCTGTCTCAATAAAAATATTCTGACAGAAACAGAGAAGATGTTGCTTACCTGACAAGCTGAACTCCCGCTGCTCTATTCCCTGCCCCGGTCAGTCTGCCGCACCGTGTTCTTCCTCATACAGCGCTGGCCTGCTCCATCAGCTACACATCCGTGGGCCTGCAACCCTAGCAGAACCTCCCGCCTGCAACCCTAGCGCATCGCCCCCGTTGACAGTTCCTCATCATCCCAGTTGTCACCCATATATCTAGACATTGTTATTCCCATATTAGATTTGATATTTTTTTTTGGTTTCATACAATGGTGAACATGTTTCAAACTTAGTTGGTGGAATATCTTTATTTATGTAAACTCTTTTACATATACATCAGTTATAGATAGATAATGCAAATATTAGAAAAAAAGAGTAAATTAATTAGTGAGAAGAATAATTTCTGGAAGAAGAAGAAGAAGAAAAAAAAAACAAAAAAACAAAAAAAAAACTATGTTATAAATATTTTGAAATATGATTTTGAAATGAGTTTAGGGCGAACACTTCATCCATAATCACAACAAGAAGTAAGAAACATATGTTGAAGAGGAAGAGAAACTAACATATGAATAAATGTGTTGTCGAGAAGAAACGTTAATAAAAAAATGATAATAAATAAATATAAAAATTATTAAAGATAATATTATTATTAAAAGGAATTATGAATTAAAAATTATTATTGATATTAACAAGCGCTACATAGTCCCCGGATGCGGGTGCAAACCAATGTGAATAAGCTGATGGGACGGGGGTGCAGGGGAAGCCACATGCCTGCCATGCGCAGAGGCGACTTGGCAGACGGTGGCGAAGGACACCCCCGGAAGGCGACGTTAAATGCTATGGGATGGCAGCCAAGGAGCATTTACGCTCCGACCTCCTTTGGCTGCGTTGCAGAGTTTGGCTCCGCTTCACAATTGAATGCCTCATTAATGGCGGGCGACCCTCGAGGTAGAGCATGGAGTTTTATAAACAGAGGCAGCCCTGGCATCACCATGTTCATTTGGGCAGGGTCTGGGGTTCCCATTCCGTCGCTGGTGCTGAAAAATTCCGGCCCTAGTCTGATTTATTCCAACCTGGGTCTGATTGTTCAGTTTGTTTACACCCCTGTTGGTCTTCTGCATTTCAATTCGGCTCAGGATTGCTCTATCAACATGGTAAGGACCTGTCAGCGGATGATGAGTCGTCGCGGCTCTAGTCGTGGAGGGCCATCGCGCCCCTCAGCCGAGGCAGAAACCGATTCTCCCTATCACTACCCTCATTGTCGTTGTCACTGCCATTGCCCGCAATTAGGAGGTGCTAGCTCTCTCAGGCACAACCAATTTATGGAGGCCAGCTCACCTGGGTCTTCGGCAACTCCTTACTTCGGCTCAGCAATTTTTACCTTCAACAACCCCCTGAATCATCCAAGAATTAACGCCCACGTCTCTGTTCTTTTTATTGATGAAGCCCAGGATGAGGGCGGATCCAGTGCTCCGCCAGATTTCGAGGCCCCGGTTGACACAGCCAAAGCATTTGAACTGCCCACGGTGGACAAAGGGAAGGGCACGGAATTGCCAGTCCTTCAGTTGGAGAAGAACCAGAAGCAGCCAGAAGAGGCCGAGGCGAAAGAGGGCCAAGCGCAGGAAGAGGAAGAATATGGATGGTGCCCAATTGTGGAGGAGGTGCTGGAGGACTAGTCGGCTGCCAAGTCTCAGGTTCTGTAGTTCGGGTGGGATTCTGGTTCTTTCCTTTCTTTTTGGTCATGTCCATCTATCCAATGGTCTCTGGCTCGTCTACGTGTCGATTATCTTTTATGTTAATGTGTCATTGTGGCAATATGCAATCGCTAAGGCGTAGGGTCGGTTACAGTCTTGTTTGTTTATCATTTTTGTGGGCGGTTATAGTTGTGCAAGGGTGTCAATTTTGTTATCCCCTGCGTGGGAATGATTTTACTAGTCACAAATGCCCCTGTGAGGGAATGAATCGGGTAGCCCTCTCTTTTTGCTACATTTGGTTCATCTAGAATGCCACTCTTTCAGGCAGATGGATCTTTCAGACAACATGTTTGTAATTGTACTCTGGTTTTTATGTATATAATAGAATAGTTTAATTGAGAGAAAAAAAAACAAGCGCTACATAGTAGCTTGTCCCTATCGCTTAGTAAACAAATAGTAAAATTTATATCAAATGGTAGAGAGTGTAATCATATTTAATAAGTGTTTTTGAACAAAAGAATTATCACCGATGCCATAAAATATACTTCAAGACTGGTAGTTATATATAGGTAATTTAGATTTTAATATTGATAATGGCATCAATATTACTACTTGACCATACTCGTAGATCGATACATCTTTAAAACTGTTGAACATAGCTTTTACTTGTTGGTAACGATTATCTATGTCCAGTTGACTTGTTTTTTGGGGCATGCCATTTCTTCTATGTATTTGCAAAGTGTCTTTGTTTGTTTGTATGGATTCGATTGTGGATATGAGATATAACATATAAAGTATGGATTCAAATTACAGAAGCAAACCTCCTCACCATAGCATATGAAGTATGTTGTTCACATGAAGCCCATAAGGCTTTACCAAAAGCATTTTTGTGGTAGATCCATGTCACTTACACATCATAACCTCTTATAAAATTATATAGATGATGAAGTTGCCACATGTGAAATTCGTTATCCATATGGTTCAATTTCTTATTTATGGTTATTCTAACGAAGGGTTCATTGATGATACAAACCTGAAATTTATTTATTGGGTTGGATAATTTTTCATACAACTAAATAAAATATATAAAATATAAAAATTTATTATAAAAATAAAAAATTAATATATAGAAAATGGCTTAAATGATCCTCACTTAAAATAGTTTTTTAAATACACTTATATGTTTTTTTTTTCTCTGTAACATCTAATTCTATTAACTGGAAATCAAAATATTTTTACATATGTCAGCGACTGCAAGGGCAAGAGCCCGAAAGCCATTAACATTACAAAACTGCCCCATTACTATAAGAACCGAGGAGAATCAAAGATATACAGCCAATTAAATTGGCTTTACAAGCATATAGAGAATGAAAGACAAGAGGAGAAACAGATAAACAGAACTGGTAGCAAGGGTCCAGGAAAAGAACAGACGCCGCGTCGATGAGAGACAAAAAACTGGAGTTGATGCTATCAAGCTAAGCCATGGCCAAAATGCCTGGGCAATGCTCCCTGAGCATCCACCGAAGAACCAAAAAAGGCAAACCGCACCGCAAGTTATTCATTTTTCTCTGCTTCCCCCTCTGCCTCCTCGGCATCCTGACATGCGTCATCCTGATTGAGAGGCTCCTTACCTTCCATCACCTTGCCTTCCTTCACCTTGTCGGCGGTTCCTGCATCAGTCTCCACTTCGAATTGATCACAGTCAACCAGGGGAGGGATAATGGGGGGCAGATTGACCTGCAAAACAGGTTCAATCTCCCTCCTGATACCCAGAGAATCCTCGGCCGAGGAGCGCTCACTGCTGTGAGAGGGATTGGGAAAAATGCAGGAGAGAGGGGCGACATGGTTTTCTTCTTCTGTCATGAGAATGGTAATCTGGCAGAAATCAAAGGCCTGTTCAAGTTGCTCTGGAATTTAAAATGGGTGGATTGAAAGGCACTGTTAGGAATCGGCTTGCGAGGAGGATTGCTGGGGGGAAGGTCCTCAGGAGAGGAAGAGAGTTTGATGGGCGAAAGCACAGGGTTGGGACGAGGATTGACTGAGGGTCGTTTGCGACTGCCAGGGCGGTCACCCGAACGAGTCCGCTTCCCTTGGCATTTCATATTACCAACAGACACAGAAAACTCAAAGGAACAGAGCCTAAACCTAGAGGAATGCCCCAAATGAACCGGAGGCTTGTAAGAACAAACAAAAGAGGCTCGAGACCGAGAAGCAACGCAGATAAAAATGATATTGCAGTTAATAAACCACTTACCCCAAGCCATCGAACGAGTTCCTCTGTGAAGCGCGCAGGTAAAATTGAGGTGCTACAAATTCAAACCCGAGCAGGCTTGAATCTCACCTCTGAAGACGGGCGCGTTCTCACCTTCACAACATAGCTGAAAACCAAACTTAGAACCAGAAGCCTGAACACTGGAAGTGGAAAAAACGAAAGGGAACGCCATGTATATAACCCTCCACAGGTAGCTTCGGGCCTCGTCCTGCATTAATGGCGTCGGCCTGCCCCAACCTGCAGTCACAAAAACATTCCTCCCACGATCGAATGTAATCTGGGGCTCCACGCTGCAAAGCAGGTGGCGGTACTTGGGATAATTAAACTGCATGAATAGCATTGAATGCCAGGACGTCACCCGGATCCGGGATAAATACACTTATATGTTAAGCCACATGATCATTTAATTTAAAAAATAGACATCAATGACACTCTTGCAACCCATAGAATTAAAATCTTCAATGTAAAGCACTTAGTTGATGAAAGTCATCATAGGAATTTGAGATAAATAGTATATCATTTCGTATTGCAACACAAGTTCTAGCCTATTCATCATTACGTAGAATATCGTAATTATGTTACTTACCAAGTTGACATTCATTGTCTTGTAAAAATTCTAGAATATCTATATATTTGTTCACTGTGATCTAATCTAAGCAATGGATTCACATGTGTTTGCAAAACACATGGGTGTTTGGAAGAGATATTATTTGTAACATAAATACTCTATCAAAAAAATTGAAATTGATGAATCTTGTAGTTACAGTGATTTGACATGATGAATGTCCATCTTTCTATGTATGAGTGCAAAATTATCCTAGTTAATTGTATACCAGCCTAAACATACATCAATAAAAAAAGCACATGTTTTAGGTGTAACTTGAAGAAAAATACATATGTTCTAGAGAGAACGCATCAAATTTGTATGGATAAACAATTCAACAAACCACTACATTAGATGTTAATCGTTATAATGGAATGTTACATCTTCACTCTCTAAGCATTTAACAAGAACATAAGAATGTTTTAAATAATGGAACTTCAACGTTTCCATTGTTGTACTCTCAATGTTTGCAAATGGAATGTTGCATCTTCACTCTCTAAGCATTTAACAAGAACATAAGTATGTTTTAAATAATGGAACTTCAACATTTCCATTGTTGTACTCTCCATGTTTGCAAGGAACTTAATCGTGTAAATTCACATAATTTATGGATTCTAGAACGAATAAAAAAGTAATGAGAGTTTATAATTTTTGTAAGAGTTTGGGTCTTACATGTTTTGCATTGTAAAATAGTTATGTGTTCTAAAACAGGGATTTACAAGTTTCTAAGTGTGGCCCAGGAAAATTTATTGTTTATAAAAAAGATTGAAGATTGTGATTAACCTCTTTAAGTTGCTAATGCTTACAAATGTATACATGTAGACAACTAAATAAATATATAATGTAAAAATCTTAAAATTATGTAATAAATTTTTATGTCAAATATATTATCTATTATATTTCTTAAATATAATATAAATATGAAAATTAATAGGATTTTGTCAATTTGTATTTTATTTTTTTTGACAATAACAAATAGTGAAAAAATTTTTTTTTAACAATACTTATTTATATTTTATTATCCATAAAAATAAAAAATAGTGGAAACTTTTTTTAATAATATTTTTTCCAATATAAATAAAAAAATTCAAAATTGTGAAATGTTAATTTTTTTTTTTAAATATTTTTGTTATCCCTTTTCACAAATTGGTTTGCTCTTATTTGATATAAAATTGTGAAAGTATGTCCTTAAAAACTACTTTTTGGTCTTTTTATGTAACTCCTATATGGGAAATTACTTTTTGGTCTTTTTATGTAACTCCTATATGGGAAATTGTGAAAGGTAATATTACTTCCATAAAAGAATTATCTTGTGTTTCCTATAGATTTTGACTTTATTTTCGACCATGTATTTAAATATAATACATAATTTTTTGAAATATTATTGATCATACAGTAAAATCAAATGTAAAAATATGGCTAAATTAGTAGAATTGTAAGTAAGATTGAAAAAATCCATTGATAGTGATTATTAAGAAACCAAATACTTTAATTTTTGAAATGGCGAAGGTAAGTCGAAACGTTTAGGGAATCAACAATTTTGAGGGACAAACATTAATGATAATACACTAATATGCAAATAATAATGAAAATAAGAAATTTGCACTCTGGTGTCATGAACCCCTAAATTCTTTGACATGTCCTTTACTGCATTCAAGCCAAGGATCTGTATGTCGAAGTTGGATACAACGCATGCAAAGGACGGGTTACTATCCGGTGGCCGATTTTATGAATTGATGATATTTGTATGTGAGTGATCATTTTTTTTTCTTCTAATATGACTAATTCTATTAATGTAACAAAAAATTATACATGGAGGCACCGACATCTGCAGAATCTATCTCAGATTTTACCATGTTTTAACAAACAATAACTGAAAATGATTGCCCTCATTGGGGAAACCAGTCCAAAACTCGAGAAGTGTGTTGCCCACGTAGGGGAACTAGCCTATAATAGCATCGTGGAATAGTTTTTTGAACAAAACAACAAAATTGACAACAATTACAACAACAAACATCAAAAAAGACCCCTAAGTTGGTGACCGGGTGCTCAAAGAAACCTGAAATAAACCTTGGCTTGCTAGGTGTCATTAGGTGGTAGAGGTTCCTCCACAATTAGACACCTGTAAGCCTCTAAGTCATCTTCGTTGTGATGTTGCTCGCTCGTCATTGCTTCCATATTCGTATTTCCGCCTAGAGTATTGTGTCCCGGAGCTACGTCCGTTCAGTTCAGAACTTCACCATGTGTTATGCAAGTCCCAAAGCTGCTACCAGGAGTTTTCCTTCTGCTGGTGTCAATCCTTTCCTGAATGATGTGAGTCGGGACGACAGAGCTCTGTGGCTCCTCTCTGAAAGCAACAGAATTGGTAGCAATAATGCACAGCTGCTCCAATGTGCAACGAAACTAGAACAGGGTAGAATGGTAGGGTTGCATTGTTGGGACAGAGGCATCAAGAGGTTGATGAACGTCTGCAGCACGCCTAGAGTCGGCCGTCTGAGCACGCCCCCTACCACTGTGGGTAGCGGCATACCGATCCGTGAAGTGAGCCTCTGTCGAGGGAGAGGAGGAATCTTAAGGAAGAGAGTCAGGGAGGGACAACGAGGGAGGGAAAGTTGCTATGTCTCTGCTGCTGCCCCTTCTACATCGCATCATGTGCCGCAAACGAGGCATATTTGCCTAGCTGGAGATGGTTCGATGGGTGCTAGGAGGAGCAGGACGAGGGATAGAATGGCCAGTCGGAGCAGGAGAATGGGGAATTCGAAGTTCAGAAGCAGAATTTAGGGCCGAAGCAGCAGTTTTGAAGCACTAAAGCAGATTATGCGAGAAGTGGGCACCTTCAACCATTTCAACAGAGCAGAGGATCTGGCACCTTCTCCCCGTTGTCGTGCGCAAGCTTGGCTCTGCAGTAGCAGGGAGGCAGTTACAGTTCAAAGGAGGCGTAACAATGGGAAGGCAATCCGAAATCGCCATCTTATGGATCAAAGTGAGGTTTCCTTGGCTTTCACACAACATTAAAATGCCATTAATTATGGCGGTGGGCTTCTGGCTGGAAGCGTGGGTGACGATGTGGCCATGCCACTTGCCAACCCAGATTTGCTGTGTTGTACCAGCGTGATTAATCACCCGCATCCACGAGTATGTGAGTGATGTGATCATTGCGGAATAAGAGAAAAAAGATTTGAACTAATAAAAAAAATATGAAAAATTATTTAAAACAGTTAAGTTTGGCAAAAGGAAAAAATCTATAGGACTTGGAGTATGCCTTAAAATTGCTTTTGCTTGGTTAAGAGCTTGTGTTCTGCCAAAGTAAGGAAATAAGTTAACCGTACTAGACCACCAAAATGTTATTCCACGAGTATGTGAGTGATGTGATCATTGCGGAATAAGAGAAAAAAGATTTGAACTAATAAAAAAAATATGAAAAATTGTTTAAAACAGTTAAGTTTGGCAAAAGGAAAAAATCTATAGGACTTGGAGTATGCCTTAAAATTGCTTTTGCTTGGTTAAGAGCTTGTGTTCTGCCAAAGTAAGGAAATAAGTTAACCGTACTAGACCACCAAAATGTTATTCCAGTTGACTTGATTTTCCTTAAATAACAATGATGAGTAAACCTGCATTCACAAATAACATCTAAAAATAATTATCTCACTGCTAATTTGACAACTAAATTATGATAAATTATCCCACTATAAAAAAATAATAATAAAAAATAAATTTATAATTAAATATTCCCATTCAAACTTACTTCTTTCGCATGGTCTATATTTCTCGATTGGGTGGAGTGCTAGTCCAAATCCATGCACTCATGTTCCCGTTACTTAGAGATTTTTTTAAAGTGTGATATTGACAAAAAGGAGTTGGTCGCAAGGTTAGTATTTTAAACACAGAAAAGACGGTGACCTTTATATTTAAATAAACAATTTGTCTTGTTTCTAGATTAAAATTCATTTTTGTCGGTGAACAGTGTGAACGTGACAAAAGTCATGTTGACATCATCCTTAACCAAGAAGGATCTATAAATTTTGATGTGTTCACCTTTGAAGTTTAATGTATTAAAATATGATATAAAATAATGATAAGGTTTATGAAGTTAAAAATAGTTTAGGGGATACATTGTTTTTTATTTGATTAATATTTTTTTTTTTTAAGTTTCACAATAAATATTCAAATTTCTCCACAAATCTCTGGCTAGGTACATGTCACTGTGACATTCTGTATCGATTGGAAAGTAAGTTGCACACTATATAAACATAGACTTTCTGGCAACTGGATCACTCTACATCAAGCAGGGTCCACTCTTCAATGTAATTAATGCAGATATTTGCATCACATTGCTGACCGTGGATTATACATTCCTTTAATGCATTAGTGTAGTCTAACGAGTCGGAGGAGTTGCCTGGAAAGTTATGGAAATTCCAGTGATATTTAAAGAAAATCAGCAAGGATTTTTGTAAATCTAAATTATAGTTGTTAAACTTCAAAATTTTAGGTGTCCTAAATGTTTTTGATGGTGTTGAATCTATTTCCACCATCAAAAACATTATTCAAACACTTCTTTTACAAGATTTTTTGAATTTGTTTTGCCCAGATTCCAGCCACTTTTAACGGTCCGAAAAATTCCTCCACCATATTCGACACTCCTAATGCATTCAATGCCTCATCTACTCTGAGAATTTCAAATTCAGCGTTCCCATGCGTAAGCGTGGATTATACATTCACTTAATGCATTCAATGCATCATCTGCTCTGAGAATTTCAAATTCAGCATTCCCGCTCGAAATTTAAATTTATATAACTTCTCAGCGAATGTTTCTCGGAGCTTTGGCGTTCAATGGGAAGATACGTGCTCGGTGAGCTCCACTATTGTTTTTCGCAAACTGCTAGAATCTCTGCTCAGGCATCAGTTTTTAGGCGTAGTCGTTTTCATTTTACAGTTAAAGAATTAGTGAATCCTCAGAATCATGACAATCTGAAGTCGGAGCAAAGGCATAGTATCGCAAATTATGGAGAAGAACATAATTTGGCGAATGTAGGGTTGGCAGGAATATGCAAATTGGTGTAAACATTTATTATTATCGCTTATTTCATATAGATAATTTAATTATTATTTTTTGTTTTTAAATTATGGAAATTCTGGTTATATTTTGAAAATTATGGAAATTTATTTGTTAATGAAATTTTGTAACTTCTTTTTATTTTGTAATTAAGTATTTAAGGAATTGATAAATATTATTATTTGTCATAAAGACATTACAATCATGTAAAATAAATTATGATTAGAAGCGAGGTTCCTCAATTCTACATACAAATAGTAAGATGCATGAGTAGACTTGGCTTCCCAATTTATAGGCACTAGATCACAATCTTATGATAATAACAATAATCTAACACAAAAGTACTTGACTTTATATTCTTCTCATGTCTTTTTATTGAAATTTATGCATAAGTATCATAGTGTTTTTGTTTCGATGTATTCTTGTTGTGTAATAGGTTATAAAAAAACAAAGGAGAAAAACGAAATGACGAAGAAGTGAAGATGGTTTTATAGCCTTCCTCTATAATGAATTGTTATAAGAATTAATAATTAAAGATGATCCTTCAAAAATCATGGTTTGACATTGTTGCACAAATGTTGCTAAGGATCTTCATCTATTTATTCAATCAAAAATAAGAAAACAAGATGGAAACAAGGCTATTAAGGGAGGTCCACATTTTTAGAAAATTATGGTTTTGCATTCTTTCTCTGCAACAAAAAGCAATATCTTTTCCATTGTTGCCCACTTGTTCTTAGGCATTTTGATATCTCTCTATATCAAAATTGACAAAGCAATGTCAAAATCAAGGACATTAAAAGAGGGCCATTATCTTAGAAATTTTAAATAAAAGGACATGAAGACATTGAAGCATCTAACACGTCAAGAAACTAAATCTAACAAGCTAGCTTTAGAGTGAACAATAATGAGTGGGAAATATGTTATTCAAACTCCTTACATAAAAGTTAAACAATTATTTTTTAGTTATTTTCTTACCATATTTTTTAGTTAAGAAAATGTAATGACATCCACTATTAACACAAAAACAATTGTCTCTCTAAAATAACTATATTATCTCAAAGAAATATCTTATGCATGATTAGATTATATAAGGTGATGAAAAATCTATATATAAATTATTCTTTAATAACATCATGCTATAAATAACAAATATTTAATTTCAATATTTAAAAGGAATATTTAATATACAAATGTTATTTGAAAATGAGACCATGGAGTTCAATATATGATTTATCAAATTCATCAAACAAATAAAATTTCAATACCATATATTTTAAGTCTATATGTATGTCAATCTTAGAAATATTTGTTTAATGTAGAAGTTTAAAAAAAAATGGAAAAGTTCAAAATTGTGGTTGACTAGTAACTTTTTAAAAGCATAACATAAATATTATTGTGCCTACAATAATTAAGTGACTTGAGGGTGAGAGTCATAGTCATTCTATGCTTGTTGCATAGATATTTTTAGCATTGCTTGACTAAGAAAAAACATATTAATTTCTAATAGTATATATGTAGAATAATGTAACAAACAAGGAAATAAAGTCATGTCTCCATGAAAGTAACTACACAAAATTTATATAAAGTGCTTATGAAGTTCTTAAAAGAAAACAATACAAATATCTTTAGCATTTGAATCACAAAATGTAATTTTTCTTATTTAGGAAAGTAAAAAGATAGAATGATACTAGAGATATGGAGTTGAAGGGGATAAGGTTAGAGACTTGGGCTATGGTAGTAGAACTAATAGAAATGTCAATAAAAAATCACATGACATAATAGTGATTTTTGCACAAACTTTTAAATAACATAAACATCTCACCCCTTAAACTTACACACTCTCTCTTCATATCTATCTAGAGGGAGGGAGTGTGTATGTATAAGGGGTGAGATAGAAATACAAATAAGGAGAGATGGAGGGACAGAGAAACATATATGGATGGGGGAGATAGAGAAGAATAGAGAGGCAGAGAGAGGGAGGGAGAGAGGGAGAGATGGGTAGATATGGAAAGAAAGAGAGCATGCGTGAATGGGAGGGTGAGATGGAGAGGCAGAGAAGGAGAGATGGAAGGAGATATAAATGTAGATGGCATATAGAGAGAGAGGGGGAAGAAGAAAGAGACATACATAGACAAATATAGATATTATATAGTGTTATAAAATATTGAACATTATTAGCCATAGAGGAAGAGGAAGTAAGGTTTTTACAAAAGGTAAAAGAAGATGGATTTAGAAAACAATGAATAATTTACATTTTCACTAGAATAGATGCATTGACTTTAGTGTAGATGTTAATTTCTAATCATATTTGTTGATTGCACTAAATGCATTGATTTCAGTGTAGTTGTTGATTTCCAATCTTATTTTATTGTTTGGACTAGTACAACTTCAATATAGATGTTGATTTCTAATCTTACCTGATTGTTTGCACTAAATGCATTGATTTCAGTGCGGACGTTGATTTCTAATCCTATTTGATTTCTTGCACTAGATGCATTAATTCCAATGTAGATGTTGATTTCTAATCATATTTGATTATTTGTACTAGATGCATTGATTTCAGTGTAGTTGTTGATTTCTAATTTGAAGTAACTAGATGTATGATGCACATTAATTTCAAAGCAATTGGATTAATAATGTGCATTGATTTTTGTGTTACAATGGCCAACCATAAATAAAATACTTGAATTTTCATCTTAAATAAAATGTTGACTTACTTGAAATGTTTGCTTCTTGAAACTGTAAAGTATTTGTAATTGACTACATTCTTATTATTCTCATTTTTCATCATTCAACATTGTTAGTCACTTTGGATTCAAATGGGGTAATATAAAACTACCATTGAAACTTACTCGGGGTTTAGCACTCCATAAGTCACAATGATTGACTTTGGAGAAAGCTACTATTAATATTGGAGAGAAAGAGAGATAAGGTATAACATTTACTACAATAGCTCAAGCTAAAGATTTGAATGGTCTATGATTTCAACTACCCTTTTCATATGATCGATATGATAAGATGGCAAAACTAACATCCATGACAATAGGAACAATAGGAGAAAATAGTTGAGATTGATCACAATGAAGGATATTTGTAATTGACTACACTCTTAGTATTCACATTTTCTATCATTCAACTCTCTTACATTGTCACTTTGCATTCAAAAAAATTATTTCATCATTTTTCATCATTCAAATTATTAATAATCTTTATCATCTCAATAAACAGAGGTAACTGAGCAATATTAAAATTAAAATGATCAGATTAATCTTAGACGTATTTACCATATTTAAATTATCAAAATAATTATATTTTCAACAAATTTTGTGTGACCGTGCACAAATGAAACAAGCCTAGATCCATCTTAACCCCAGATCTATCAAGCACTAAGAGGTATCAAATATCTTAAGGTGCAAACATTTCCTTAAGTTTTGCACTAAAAATGTAGGTTTAGTCTTCGAAAGATTTGATCACTCTCGACACTTGATAAATATGAGATTTAGAGGGTGGTCATACATAAAACAAAGAACATAAAATTAAAATAGAAAAATTATTTAAAAATAAACCAATAAACTTAAAGAGAAAATAAAATATCATGTCCATTTAAACATAGATTCATCATCACACTTAGAAATGTGATGCCAAGCCTCATAATTGGATGTCGGTTCGGGCTATCGAGGATCGGTTGTCCAATATTTGCTTTAATTACATTGAAGAGTGGAGCTTGCTTGAGGTAGAGTGACTGAGCTGTTGGAAAGTCCTTGTATATGTATGGCCCTCATGGATATGTAGCATGCAGTGTGTCTTCTGATGAATGCATGAGTGTACCATAACATGTACTTAAAAGCTTATTAAATAAGCTATAGCATTGGAAATATTGGTTGTTGTTACTCATGATGAAGACAATACTACAAATGATTTGGTGGCAGCAGCAAAATCATAAAATCAGTTATGCAAACAATCCAATGGTGACAGCGAAATCATTTTGAAATAAAATCCAAGCTCCCTTGACCAATCACAATTCAAAAAAAATAAAATTAATCTAATAAAAAAAATTATAAAATTAACATTGCGTTTAATTTTTAGGTCAAAGAGAAACTATTTCACATTCACTGCATTACCTACATTATACCTCCCATGTTGGAGGGATAATAATGAAGAAAAAACCAAAAATGTTTTTGAAATCAATTATTTATTTATTTTATATTTTATTATATTTTATCCATGTAAATTATTATGATTAGAATCATTTATTTGATATATTTTTTTTAAATGTGTGAAAGTGAAAAAATATTGTTTATTTGATATATAAAAAGCTATTTTAAAATGTGTTAAAAAAACTAGTAATAAAAGTATATTTTCAAAAAAAATTAAATTTGTTAACAAAGTGTAAAGCTTTAATAAGTATGAGTGATGTTGTTAAAATTTATTTTAAAATTAATAACAACATTTTTCATATTTAATGTGTATTAAAAAACTATAGATAAATATTAGATAGATAATAAGATTTTCGCAATTTAAAAATTTATTACATCTGAGTGATATTGCTAAAATATATTTATTTCAAAATTAGAATAACAAATTTTTTTATTAAACACAAATGATAAATACTATATATAATATTTTTTATATTTTATTGAATTACAATAGTTTTAGTGGTATTTAGCAAGTTTAAATTCTCTTTACTTTAGTATTATTTTAGATATATTAATTTGTGTAGCAAAAATTTGAACATGTTCTCACAGTTTAAAAATTATTAAATCTGACAAATTATGCAATAGGAAATAAGAGATAAAAGCCCTATACTTTTTAGCTTTTTAATTTTATTAAAAAACTTAAAGTTTTAAATGCAACTTCCATTTTATTTTTATTTATAGCATTGAAATTATTGTCACTTCACTATTTTTATTGTTACACCCTTTTTTAATATATGTGTTTAAACTATATATTGATTTTTTTATTTAGGTTTATGTGATTTATCTTGTTTTTGAGATTGTTTTTTGGCTTAATCACATAATCACT
>APFE031502750.1:2087-29977 GCA_000404065.3 Pinus taeda | reverse complement strand
TTTTGGTTTGCTAACAATTCAAGTGGATTTAACAACCATTGTTGCCTTAATTTCAATCTTATCCAAAAAAAAAGACATAAAAAAAAGACTTGCTCACTTTCAAACTATGTAACCCATTGTTAATTACATACATTAGTGCTTGAAGGGTATTAAACAAAACAATGTTTGTATATAATATTGTAAGACATATGGATTACCATAAACACATAGTAGAGATAGACATAGGATATACAAAAAAGATAAACCAAGTGCCATAAAAGACTATTAGTATAATATAATGACTGGACAAAGAACATTGGAGTTGCCTTACGCTGAATCCTCTGATGGTGCATTAATAACAACTAGTGTGTGGGGCTATGATTTAGAGCCAGAGTTGGAATCGGAGACCACATAACATTCCAACCGTGTTATTATGATGACTAGATCATCCAGAGTATATCTAATGTCCCGGAGGATCCTTTTGATCTCCTCTTGTCCTACAAATAATTGGTATTGGTCATGTTTGTCCCTAATGACCATGTGAAGTAGTGTTTCGAGTTGATGATGCAGAACCACTAAGTGGAGAAAGTGAAGTCTTCTTTTATGAAATTTCCCAGATCTAGAGTCCACCTAAAGGTGTTGCCATTGATTTTAGTGTCAGAAAACTATGTCTTGTCGCCAAATTCCTTTGCTTCCAACTGAAGGATCTCATTCCTCACTTCTCGAGGTCCGGAGTCAAAGTGGTAAGCTACTGAGTGTCATCCAAATAGACGTCAGCGTCGAGAAGTGGCACTTCCTGCAGAACCAACTTGTCGACTAGCTTGGTGCAACCAAGGAGCCATGAAAACACTTATTAAAACCAGACCTAACCGAACTAGGGTGATATAGGTAATCTGACTAGACACCAATGTTGTGACCCAGAGTCAAACTTGAAGACTATAATGATGGCAGGATGACAATTCGGGGGAGTAAAAACTAGAGTGTGACTGAACAAGGTGAACTGGAATGCGAGTGAAATTGGACGGCAACAAGTTAGATAGGCGTCGTCAACCATGAACAGGATGAACGGTCCTAGACAACTACTGATATATACCTCTTCTTGACTAGCTTTGAGGGTGGGAAAGGCATGTGGAAATTGTGCTTAAGGACCTTGGGAAGACTAGACTTATGATTCGATCAGAAGCAAACAACTAAATGAGACACCTACAGAGTCAACAATTTGGGAGGGGACAGAAGGTAACATAATGACTAGCTTGAGTGAAGGGCATGCCACTATGTTATGTAAAAAGAGTACAAAAAACATGGGCAACTGCAAAACCCAACCAGACTACCAAAACCAAACGATTCACAGTAAACTATGACTTGACTACAAACGTTGAAACCCAAAGGACTTAAATATATTAAGTGACCTTCTCCAAGATCGTCGAGCACCAACGTTACTGAGTCGTAGTGGAGTATAGGTAGGAGGAGGTTGGTGGAGATGTAAACGTCATAGAAAATCCGCCACCCTGGGGCGAGCTCCCTATCTTTATAGAAAAAGTCTATGACCTGAGGATGAAACGAGCCGAAAAGAGCTTTTGAGCGATTGAAAACCAAAGAATGACAAGTGTGCTTGTTGGCACCCATGTTAATACCGTCATTAAACACCATATTCATGTGCAATGCATTCATGACCAACTTCAAAGTTTAGAAGTTGCAAACAAAAAAATGTCGGACGAAGTTATGAAGTTCTCTCGCTCACAACTTAGCCTGCATTTAAAGTGATTTGACAAAACTCTCTATGATTGAGCTTGTAAACAGTATAACCGCCCCGCGTAGATGGCTTTAGAACAAGGGATCCCAAAAACACCTTCCTCTTCGCCACTATTTTTCTTTGCATATCTTACACCAGTTAATACAATAAATGCACCCATAAAGGAATTAATAAATAATAATTATAAATATGAGTAAAAAAACTTAAACCTTCCCGTGATTTAAAAATTGGGATTCAATTTAATCCATTCCAACACAATTGAAATGGAATGATGGTGTCACTGGCAATGGTAATGGTAGCAACAATATCACAATACCAGTGTGGGGCTAAAAATTGATAAATGTTGGAAATTTGCTTGAAGTAATTCTGGTGTGATACTAATAAAGTGGAAATAATAATTATATAAATTGTTTACTAGAAATTCATATAATATTTATGCTTTCGAAAAGTCCAGTGTAATCTAAATAAGTATTTATACAATTGAAAAGTCTTGTCTAATCTAAATAGGTTAGGTGATGATTTTGTTTGGAAAATAATAGTTTTTTTTTTTACATGATTTTACCGAAATCGATGAAATTTTTTGAACAACTATCAAATTTCAAAATGTATGCTAATTTATCTCCGTCGTAGAAAAGTGCCCTTTGAAATAAAAGATTGGATCGATAGGGGATGAACAGGACTGCAGGCCGCTTCCCACGCACTCTGCGATCATAGAGCAGCTGAGGCTTATCAGCAGTTGCAGACCCTCAGGTCCTCGTCTACAGAATCCTTGACTTTGCACCGTAAACGACGAGGTTACCGCATCTCGATACTAATATAAATGTAGAGGCGATTCAGAGATAGATAATACCTGACTAACCTTAGAGGCGTTTTCTGGATAAAATAAACGATCCGGTGTTTCCAATTTTGGCTGTCAGTAGTTCGGAATCTCCACATATCAGCTAAATCAAAGGGCTTTGTGTGTCAAAACTGTGGACTGGGGATGCGTGTCGTCTGAGAAGTCGGTCGTGTACCGTCACTATCAGTAGTAGCAAAACTAAAGACAAAAAAGGGATGGAGTGGGTAACAGCTCAAAGCGCATCCATTCTTTTATTTATTTGCAAGTAATGGATGACTTTTTGGATTTTGGATCAGATATTTTTGGATTGATTTTCTTCAATTTGGAAAATTTGTAATTTCAAACTGGTGAATTTGTATAATATAATTGTAATTTTTATATAAGTAATTGTTAGTGCGGATTATAAGATATCTAAAAATTGAGTAAATGAGAATAGGTAGATGGCCTAATATCATTTTCAATGAAGTTATTAGTGAAAAAAAAAAAACATCGATATCTCAAAAGAATTGAGCAAATAAAAGTAGGTAGATGGCTTAATGTTATTTTCAATAAAGGCATGACTAAAAAAAAAAACATGGATAGACAAATTACACATGGATGCAAAAATGGAATATTTACCTCAATGCAGGTCCCACAAATAGCAAGGAGCTAAAGAAATACTACATTGTGAAATTCAACCCCACTTGTGATCTCCAACAAAAAGAGTACATTGGAGCTAGATTCTTATTGCTCAATTAAGAACCAACTCGCATCAACTTTGGTGTGCAACATGACCATCGAAAAGGCCTAAAGAAGCTTGGGAAGAACGCGTGTGTACATTTTGCAAGTCTAGGGCTGTGGAATCGCAAAAAAAATTCATTTTGGAATGTGATATGTTCAAAGACAGTAGAGAAAGTTATGGTAATATGTTAGCATCGGTTTTTTAGCATTGTCTTTTCAATTAGGGGATTATTAAAAGGTTGGGTCAGTTCATGAGGCATGGTATTATCTTAGCATTGTCTTTTCAGCTAGGGGATTATTAGAAGGTTGGGTCAGTTCATGAGGCATGGTATTACGCATTGCGTTTTGCCTAGGTAAAATATCATTTCATTTCATAATAGGAAAGTTATAAGACTTTTGTATTAAAATTTATTATTACACCCGGAGGCATGGTATTACACATATAATTTCATTTCATAATAAGAAGGCTATAAGACTTTTGTATTAAAATATATTATTATACTACCGAAGGCGTATTACACATTTAGTTGATTGCCTATTAGTTTGTTAATGACAAAAAAAAATTGTCAATTTTCCATAGTTTAATATTGGGAATTCCATTTTGTTATTTTTTATTATTATTTAAATTTAATTTATTGTAAAGTAATTGCTTGATGTCATATTATGGGTTGTTTAGAACTTCCATTTCTATTAGTTACCAATTTTCATTTTTAGTTTTATCCCTTTTATTTAACTTATTTATTTTTCTATTATTTCTATTTTCATATTAATTATAGCCTGTACTTTAATTAAAGTAACTATTTTTAATATTAAAACATATTTTAATAAATTTAATTAATAAAAATTTATACATATATTAATAAAAAAAATAAACACATATATATAAATAAACATATATATTAAAGTGTATATATATTAATATAAACAATATTAGTTAATAATATTTCTTAATTTTTGGTGATAGAATTTTGCAATACAATATTTTATTAATTGTTTTATTTATGTGTTTATTGTTTTTTTAATTTAATTTAATTATATTTAACTTAAGCGGTAGGTGCTAACTACTATGCCATTAAAGTGTGCCTTTATCAATTTTTACTATCATATATTCTTTCGGTGATTGATAATGCTTTATTTCCCTATGCGTCGTTTTATCTCACGTCCATGGTTGCTATTCTAGGTATTCAAATTTTCAAGGCATTTATGAGCAAAGTAGTGTAAGCAACGTGGTCGGCAGTGTGAGAAGTGTGGTGAGCAGTGAGCAGTGTGAGAGCAATGAGCTTTTATGTAGCAGAAGTATCGAGCAATGAGCAAGGAGCAGCAAATGCATTCAAACATGACAAAGGAACAAGAAATTTCAGAACATGTGGAGACAAATGATTTAGGACAAGTGAAAATTGTCTCATCCACCAAAGCTCGGACGTGGGTTTGGGTCAATGCCAAATAATATTGGGCATTTTAAAACGAAGTATAACTCGTCTAAAATGGGAGCAAACAAGGAAGAAACGGTCTAAAAAGAAAAGTACTCTATCCCTTCGCAAAAAGCACTCAAACAAGTCTCCTCTACAAGCACGTGGCAACAAGAAGTCCAGAGGAAAAGTCGTTGATAATTCTGCCTTATATAGTCCCACATCCACACCTCTCACCTGGTCATCTAGTCTTTATGTGAAAGAATTGTTAAATGCAAAACAAAGGTTAGAGGTTTTAGAAACTAAAGGGCAGGAAATAGATCGTAAAATTCATATAATAACAATGGAGAACAAGGCTTTAGCAAAAAGCAATAAAATTTTAAAAGAACAAGTGGCATTGTTACAGGAAGCTCTCCTGATAGGGAAGACGGAATGGCAACGCATGAAGGCAGATGTGCAAAACATAAAGAAATCTGTAGTGGAAGTACAGAGGTGGTGAATGTGAAATCATCCCAGGATAAAGAGAAAATTGATTGCTCAAATAAACAACCATGAAAAGAATGCAAGAGAAGAAACAAAAAGAGATTCCACCAAAGTTTCCAAAACTTGGGCTCAAGTTATTAGCAATTTTGCTATTAAGGAAGGAGAAACAAATATTCAAATTGACAACATGCAAGATAGTGAAGGCAAGGAAAGACAAAATAGGGCAGCAAACATAATTATTAAATGGGTGAAAGACTATGCGAAAAATGAATGTACTCTTGACCTTGCAAGAGACTCCTTGAAAGACAAGTTGTTATGGCAACGACAAATATGCCAAACATGGAGGGTGGGTAAGTTTGACGGGGAGAGAGTCAAGCCCATAAAAGTCATTATGCCTAGTTTGCGTGATAAATATATCATTTTAAGCAAAAATATAGATTTTTTTACTGTTTACAAATTTCAATGTAGCAGTCAAATGCTTTTACCAACCAAAAATATTAAAATGAAGAAAGTTCACTTTGAAGTTTACCCTTTTATGGAATGTAATAGTATAATTAAAAATAAATTTATGAAAATAGAGATATGAAATAGGAAGATAGAAACAACTTAGAGGTGTTATGGGAGAAAAAAGTATTCTCGAAATGGCATCTTACAAATTGGAGGAAAAAAAATATGTAGAGCAAATGGAAATGGTATTGTAAAATCAATTTTTTTTACAAGGTACAATATACTCTAAAAGATTGAATTATCATTTATTAAGAAGTGCAAAAATAATAGTTAAGAAAATAATATAGATGAGAATTGATTGAGACTTTATAGGGTTTTATTCCAAATTTCTTGAAGATGAATAGGAGCACATTACATGTTAAAATTATGTAGAGTGTGTTAACTTGCCCCGTCTTCATTATACACAATACACACTCACGTGTTGAAAGTATATAGTACGTGTCAATTTGTCACCTCTCCAGCACAATAAACAAACCCTTTGCCATATCCAAACCCCTATTTCAATAAATTCAAATCACTCTTTTAAAAGAATTTTCAAATGGTTGAAAAAGTGGGAATATGATTTGCAATATCATTATGTTGTTAATCTTTTGAGTTTGGGTTTTTCAAGGGATCGATCTTAGTCGGTTCATAATTTTTGTAATATTATTTTGATAAAATAAATATTAATAATATTTAGTATTTTAGATTTAATTTACTAGGCAATTTATTTTAAAGATGTAGTATGTGGTATTAATTGATATATGGTTAATTTATTTTAAATATGTAGTACTGTGTATTAATAGTATTTAGATAATATATTTAATAGTTTTTATAAACAAATAATTGAAAATCTAAAAAAATATTCCCTTTCCTCTAATTTATCAACTCTTCATCTTATTATTGATTTATTTAATAATTTTATAAATAATTAATTAAAATTATAATAAAATTAATAGTTTTTCCTTTTTCTTTAAAATTATTATCTTTTTTATATGTAAAGTAGCAATTCTTAATATTTTGCATGTTTCTAAGCAATTGTTACTATTATTATCAGAAATAAAACCACTGTCAAAGAAAGTCATAGACCTAGTATCAAACAATTCAACAACAATGCAAAATTTATACACAATCTCTTCGGGAGAAATCACATAAAAGTTTTTTGGGCCAACACATTTCGAACCACTTACTATGGTTCATCATCAAGAAAGACTTGATGGATAGCCTGACCCAAGAAACAAATAAATATAGTAGATATGCAACGGTTAGATAAAAATAAATAATATTATATTCTGACCACTTACTATGGTTCATCATCAAGACAGAGATTGATAGCCTAACCCAAGGAACAAATAAATATAGTAGATATACAACGGTTAGATAAAAAATAAATAATATTATATTCTTATGGAACGTTAGAGAATAAATAAAAATCATAAAAATAAAATATAAATAAAAAGGAAATCAGTAAAATGGGAATTAACAAGAATAACAATGCAAAATATTGTATCATGCCTAAAATGTGAAACTAGGATTTTAATAGTTTACCAAGATTTATTGCTCCTCTTAATATGACAACATCTCGGCAACAAAGCCCTTTGTATGTCGATATAGTTCTCTATTTCTTTGAAATTGTGTGTCCCATGTACGTAAAGTGATTGGGTCTATGAAAAACTCTACACCCTCTACTTCCATTTGACCTTTTTTTATCATTTGCTTAACAAATCTAGTAATTTTTTCAAGCTCTTGAATACAACACCTTTTCTTCAAGGAGGTTGCGATATGGAATACTATGGATGTTATTGTTGCATCTCTCTCTACCTTAGTGTTGCGAAGTGACCTAGCCATGGGTTCCTTTCCCTTGCTCTTGCGGTGTCCCATTCATGCTACGACAGTAATCAACTGCAACCATTGCACTAGCAACAAGCACCGCAAATGTCACAAAGCAATCGAATAGCCAAGGATGCAAAACGCACCTCCCTCGGGGGTAGTTACCAAATATGGAGCCTCTTGTGACAAAAATATTCCATAAAATCATATGCATCATTCTTAGTGTTGGGCCTTGATTGGCCAAATTCACTCATGACTTCTCTACGCAGATGTGCAAGCCTAGATTTGCAATCTCCATCAAGGTGGGATTTGGTGTCGTATTCCATCTGCGATGGAGTGAACGCTAAACGTTAATGCAGGGAGTTAGCTAATACCAGGGGCCACATGCCTCCTTCTCGCCCACTTATCACCCCATGTGGGGTGATTAACTCTCATTTTAATATTTTCAACCCATTTTAGACTTCAAATTTCACTTAGATGGTAAGATAACACAATAACATTTTGATTTATCGAACTTGCCCCAATTACTTAGGTTAGTAATATGTTGGTTTTGGATTTCACTGGGGGGAGTAGGAAATAAGTTCTAAGATTAAATTTTATCGCTAGTATAAAAGGTTTTTATTTTGTCATCATTCAAAAAGAGGAAAAATGGTAACTTAGGGTTAAATTGTCCATCATTCCTTTAAAATTGAAGATTTAAGAGCTTATCTAGCCCTTCAATTGTATACAAAAAGGGTTAAAAAACAATTTACTTCTTGTGCAACCAACAACTCAACCATATAATTATTAGTGCCACAAACCATTTTTGGATCTATACACTCTACATACATCTTAGATTTCCACCAAAAATAATAGGTCATCTTCCTTTGTAAAATATAATCATTAGAGAAATTTTGAGGTCAAAAATGGGCCTCAAAACAAAAATGTACAACAAGAATCAAATTTATAAGGACCAATATGATTCAATATGATGATGTCAACCATGGGGGATGATTCACCATTTTTTGAGTAAAAAAATAAAATGATAAAAATAATAATAAACTATTTTCTCAACTCATATTTTCAATTTATCTCCCTATGGTTTTACTCATATTTTGAGCAAGAGCATTCGTTGGATGCAGAATTTAATTTTGCATCCAATGAGTACTCATGTTGCATACTTTTGATGTACCCTACTACATGAAAAATGTGAAATGCAATCACATTTTTTCATGCATTTCACATTTTTCGTTTAGTAGGGTCCATCAAAAGTATGCAACATGGTTACTCCTTGAATTCATAATTAAATTATGCATCCAACGAGTGCTTCTGCTCAAAATTTGAGTAAAATCATAGGAAGATAAGTTGAAAATATGAGATGAAATAATAATTTTTTTTTTTCCCTCCAAAACTTGATGAGGTAATCTATTTTTATTTTATTATTTCCACTATTATTTTATAATATTCCTTAGGAAGCTCATTTTAGACCTCAAAATTTCTCTAATAAATTATCTCCAATTGCAACATGATGACATGCATTCGCTCGTAAATTCTTAATTTCCTTATTTTGTTTGCTCTCAATGAGTTTTTGTTGAAGTTCATGATGGGTATTGAAAATGCTTCCTATTATGTTAAATCTAATGTTTTCTTCAGTTGTTTTCCCTCTTCATTGTTTTGTATTTAATTATCAAGCTTTAATTTTCTTGTCCCCAATTCAACATGCTTAAATGAGCATTTAGTCTACCCTAACTTTTCATTTTCTACAATAACTTATTTTTCTAGAGAAAAAAACCGTAATCTTTATTATGAGAATAGGTAATAAAAATTACATTATGTAGACACACCATGTGTGTGTGATCTTGAGCTCAAACATGTCTGATACAATGCAAACCTCTATCAAAAGAGCAGGGAATGAAACTTTAGGATAAAAAAATCCCCATGCCACAAAGCATAGAGATACAATATATTCAAGGCATGCAGGCCCGACAAGGAAAAATTTGGGCATTCAAGCCCACAAAAAATAAAAAAATAAAGTATATAAAAAAAAAATTCAGGCACGTAGACCTTCTAAAATCCCAAATAGGGAGCAAAAAGAACACACAACCGCAAGCCAACACATAGCGAGGCTGCAAAAATTGGGCCAGAGACACATGTTGAGAGACCAAGCAATAGGATGACACAAGCCAAACCCAACCATTGGAAGCAAGCCACAAAACCTAGCAAGAGGCCACAACAGAGACCTTGTAGAGGATAAAGAGATGACGATTGTTGGAAGAGGTTAGGACTAAGGCGAGATGAAATGGGAACGTGACACGTCCATGAGGACTAGATCAAAATCTAGGTCGAAAGCGACCAACAACATTGGAGGAGTGTAAGCATAAGGAAATTGTTGAAAACCTAAATCAATCGCAAGAAAACCCATTCCAATAAACAGTGTCCAAAAACATTGTCAAGAAAAGGCACAAAATGGAGAATTGTGCAAACCAATGCCCAATAACCTCACCCCCTTAACTTTCCATAGTGGAAGGCGATAATGCAGCTTAGAGAAAACCAGGTAGCAAACCTCGGTATCATAAAACTCATCCGATGACACAAAAGAAACCACATGCCAGGAAATCACATGCAAGGATAGAAAACTCTGTGGTGGCAAAGAGACAGGGAAGAAAGGAGGCACGAGGCAGGGTCAAAGCAACTAGGGTTAGTGGCCCAGCCCGCTCCCTTAACTCCCTCCTTTCCCATTTTGTACAAGAACTTATATTTCTTATTATGAAAAAATATAAAAGTAACACATGCCTTCACTCAACTCTCAAGTGAGGTGAAATATAAAAGTTGAATTGAGTGGATACAATCTATACTCAACAAAATGGTGGTTACATATGGTTAGTCTTGGGTATTATTAGTTTCATTCATTAAAACCAGAGAAATTCAAAGCCCACTAGAATACCTTGTCTTAATGGAAAATTTTATCTTACTTTTGCTTTCGTGCATAAATGTCACTTTAATTTCCTTTTTGTTTCATATTTTAGGGGAAATGGATTAGCGTAATATTTACTATATCTATATATTGGATATCGAATATCAATAGCTTCCCTCATATTTACTTGTTTTTTAGTTCATGTTAAGCAAGCTTTCTCTTATAAATATGAGAATCTAACACTATTCGCTTTAAAGCATATTGTGACATGAAGTTTGGTCGGGCTATAGAGGTATATTCTTCAGTGTAGGCTTGGTCTAGAAATGAGAAAATTCTTGTATTGGTTGTGATGCAATGAGATCTAGGTTTGGCATATATTATCATTTTAGTTGAGGACATTTAAATTAAGATAGTTTTCTAGCCAAGTTGGCGAGAGACACAATGGAAAATGGTAGCTTAAATTTTACTATATCAATGTGTTGTATATTGAATTTCAATGGCTTCCCTCAAATTTATTTGTTTTGTTTGTCATATTATTTGAGTTTTCTCTTACAAAAAGGAGAGTCTAAGCTATTTGCTTTAAAGCATTATGTGAGAATGAGGTTTAGCTAGGCTATAAAAAGTATATAATTTAATCTAGGATTGATTTGAAGACGAAAATTTCTCATATTGGTTGTGATGCAATGAGATCTTAGGCATATATCATCATTTCAATTGAGATGTAATAATTTAATGAACATTTAAATTAAGATATAGTGCAAGAGTTTCTAGTAGAGTTGGATGGAGGCAATGGAAAATGGTGACATACTCTTGCCACAAACATAACAGCTATCACCCAAGATATCAGAATCCCGTAGACATAAAATCCATCACCCAAGCTATCTAGTCACAAACACAAATCAAGGGGTTTTTCCAAACAAGCATGAAACTCTAAAATTCATTGTTTCACTCATCTTAGGCTATGGCAAACTCCACAAATCAAAACAAATTGCTTTACAAAAATGTTAAAAGACTTGGAATCCAAAGAGAATCGATGAAAGTGAAAGATTTCCCCATCAAACTAGAAAAACTTCAATATCTTCTCAAGCCTAGCAGTCATTAGCAATCCGCCATTTTGATTAAGCCCCACATAATATACACTCTAATTGGCAAACAACTTTTGTTTGCTTTCTAACAACAAAATAATCATTACTTTCAAGTATATTATGCTTGGATTTAGAAAAACTCTTACTGGCTCTAAAAATATTTTCAAATTCCAATTTTGAACCAAAATGAAAGCCAAACTCCTTATTTTTCCTATCCATGTTTTCCCACTCCACAGTAGGTTTAATTTAACACGATCTGAATTTAACCTATTGACATAATCAATTCCTAAAAGCAAATCATTCGATTCATTTGTTCTTAATTTTCTCAAACCATTAACTATAGTAATACCTGTCTTAACATCTGATTCATCACACCTGACTTTTTTTTTTCAAAGCCCTCCTAACTTTACAACTTCAAATTTTATTCTCCATATGCATTTATTTGGAAATGCAGTTTTTGGATGTGAACCATGAAACTTCATCCTAGAAGTTGATGATCATGGTTGGTACTAAACAAAAGACTTTCTATCCATACTTAACCATATAAAATGTAATTTTAATATATTATTCGTGGACCTTAAACAATGGATCATATATTAATTATTTATGAACCATTCAACAAATTTATCTCATCTTCAAACTATATATCATCTTGATTCACTTCGATGCTCCCTTTACACACTTGGGGGTGTTTTGTAAGTTGATCAAATTGTAAATTCTTCCTGTCCTTTCGACATGCTTGGAGTTGCCAATTTTTACAAATTAGGCATTCTTTACACGGTCTCCATAAAGGAGAGTCAAAAGTTTATGTTTTTCACTTTTTTCGATTTACCATAATCTGGTCTAGTAATCTTTACAGAAATTGCATTTTTTTATTATGATAAAATTGTTGTTTTTAATGTAAACAAAGACAACAAATAAAGGAAAAAAAGAACTAAAACACCTTTAAATACTTTTATTACAATTTGATTGATAAAATTGTTATTTTTAATGTAAAAATAAAAATAAAAAAATAAAATAAAAAATATATATATATATATCTTTAAATACTCTTATTACAATTTGATTATTAAATGTTAGCATATATTGTTAACAGAAATAACTCGACAGATAACTCGGAATAATAAGAAATAACTTACCACCAAACACAACAGTCGATGTAGTCATTGTCAAATTTGGTAGGTCGATCAACTTGGCACCAAACACAACACCAGTCATGAGACTCGCAAGTCAATCAAGCTGATTCAAAACGTATGATGACCTTTGTTACTAACGTTGCTTAGAGGTGACTGTCCCTTGTGGGTTCCTTTTGTTGTTATGCCCTTCTTTGAGGATTTAGTTTCACACATCTCTATGGCCATTGGCCTTTAAGAAAACTCTACCCTTCTAGAAAGCAAAAGTAGGTAACTTCTGAAACAACAACATTATTTTCAACTATTTTACAGATAGGTTGCCATAAACTTCCAAAGTCAAGATGTAGTTTGCTCTTCAATGGAATCATCCACAACTAAGTCATTAGTTCATTAAAAATGAATGCCATAACATTGCTCTGAATATTTCACTTCTGTGAACTAGCAAGGTTGCATGTAATATAGAAATGGAATCTAGACAATCTAGGTAACTTTTAGCTTAGCTCCAATATGTCTTCCATATCAAAAACTTCCAGTGGACATTATTACCCCAAAAAGGTAATTGGCTTGATGCAGAAAGCTTTATTCTCATGGACAAATCAAGCTGCATACACTTCTGGTGTTAACAGTAAATGGACATATTCAACAAGGCACACCAAATATTACCTCTTTGCCAGCATCCAAAATGTCAAAAAAAATGATGGTGAAACCATGAACCAGCTCAAGAATGCCATAGCTGTAGCAGTTTCATATTTTGCACAGTGGTTCTGGGCACATTCTCTTAAATCATTTCCAATGAGAACAGTAATACCCGCTGATGCACAGGCAGCAGCAAAAGTCAATGTTGCAGTAACCTGCAATAGTGAATTTTCAGATAAGTTATTGATCAGAGAATTAGTAAATCCTGCAGCCATAATGGATCCACTGCCTGGTTCAGTAAATTTCTCCTTACCCCATCACCTACAACAAAAAGACTGACAACAAGAGAATTCCGTAGACTGCGCTTTACAAGCAATGCATATCCATCAATTAGTGCCAGTGATAAGCTCCACAAGCATTGCAAAACTGTCGCTGCCACAAGATAACTGTAAAAGATAGGCACAAAAACGAGTGATGCACTGAACTAAACCCCAAAAGCATAGATGTAAAAGCCACAAAATTAATAGAAGGCCTAACTAAGAGGCACAAAAACAAGCGATGTAGTGGACTAAACCCCAAAAGCATATTCTATCTAAACGCACAAAATTGATAGAAGACATCACTTACAGGTTATGTCAAACATCACATATCCAAATCCAACAATAAGTTACAAGGAATCATATGGAGCTCTTCTCCCAGTCTAAGAATCATGCCACTCACTACTTTGAAATGTAGCCCACTTCCAACCAAAACAAATGGTCATTTACATTCAGATTTCTGCTAACACCCTTTCTGGAAAAATTCTCTATACATATAGGTGCCATAAGTTATGTGCAATGCTTGGACACATGGCTGTGTATGATGTAGATGCAATGATCCAACCAAGCAGTATTCTAGAGTCCTATGTCACACAGTTCAGGTTTGAGTTTGGATTCGACAACGATTAGGTTTGATTTGAATCTGATAAGGTTAGGATGAGGTTCGCAATTAAGTCCAGTCATATATATTTTATTTCTCTCATGTAGCAAAGCACCTCACCCTCCAGCCCCATAGGCAAGGATAAGATATTCCATAGGACTCAAGGGCATACAACAACAAGGCTCATAGTCATGAGCTCGACATGTCACTTGTGGGAATGAACCTGTGTGGCAAGGACAACAATCATTCCTCACAACCACCTGAGATAAATCATATATATATATATATATGAAATCGATATCAAATGTAATAAATATATCTGATATATTATTTAATTTACATAATTATAGATGATCTAATTCACATATTCTTTTAAGTTTTAACTATATAATAAATTTTATATATATTAAATTTCATATTTATTTTATAAAGCATTATTTAAGCTTATGGTACAATATAAATAACTTGCAAAATTAATATTATATTTATATAATATATTAAATAATTAATTAAAATAGATTAATCTGTTCCTAGTTGGTAATTTAATGATTCATTTATGTGCATACGATCAACGAGCCATTCAATAGTTGCAGTCAATTGACTCGTTAATTTGTTTGCGGATATAGGGGTTGTAGCTTCCACAATAATTCCATTGGTCATTCGACATGCAAGTTCGATGTTCATTTATTTAATCACTAATTCAATGCATCAGTTCAAGATTCATCCATTCAAATGCTAATTCGACTAGTAAATTGGTGATTCGGCACCAAATTTCAAACTTCATGAATGAAATCTCATGAATGCAACAACTCAAGGTAGAAATCAAATCCAACGAATGGGGTGACTTAAGGTAAAAGTGAAACCAGGTGAATGTTAGCTTGGGGCCTGAGCAAACCTAGACATTTTTTTGAGGTTCATTGAATTTTGAATCTCAAAGTTCAAATTCTGACAACCTTGTGACACGCACCATCATTGCACCAAGAAAACTGAGCTGCACTCTACAACCCATTATGGATGAGATTCATCCAGTCTGTGTGTGTAATGCTTATAAACTGAAAAAAGAAGTTGAGACCCCTAATATTAAAAAAAAAGGACCGCCCATTAATTACCATAGTGTTAACAAAGATATATAATAATAGAATAAACCAAGGCATAGATCTATCTTAACCCCAAATTTTTTAGCACTTAGAGGTTTGTGTGTTGGTTTCTTTTTATCCCTGTCAATGCTTAATAGATCCAGGTTAAGATGGATCTATGCTTAATTGAAAAGTCAATCCCATTGAAAACAGTCCTAGATAGTGCTTTTTTATAGACATGGCCATAGTTTTAAAACATAGAACTGGTATTCCACTTGGCCACCTACCAAACCAGGTTTCAACTTGGATTCAAATCAACTCAGAATCAACAAACCAATTTTTAAAATAATACATAAAATACTTAATTTTTAATGAAAAAAATTACTTTTAAAATCTCAAACCATGATTCCAAACCATTAGCAACAAAATATGGAAAGTTTGCTCATCTATATACAATGTAAGGGTGAACATATGAAAATGGCACCAAATGCAATACATATCAACAACAAACTACATAATCAATGACTTTAAATGACCTCTACAATCCAAAACCATGCTAGAACTTAGAAGCTATTGGGCCATTGGCCTACTACAAATCATTGATCAATATGATCATTCATCAAACTCATCCCCACTATTAGAATTGGGATCATCAGCAAGAGCTACATAAACATCATATGGGTAAAAGTCTTTAAACTCCTCAGGGACATCTGCAATCTCAGTAGTAGTAGTAGTAGTAGGCTTGCCAGAAGCACTGTGAAAATTCCTAACCTAGAACCCCTACTGCAGCACACTAATGTTACTTGTCCTACTTGATTAAATCATACAAGATATTTACTGCCTTTTATGGTAAATTTCTAAGTAAATACATCTGCAGCCTTCACTTAATTAATATATTTGCGGAAACAAAATATTGAGCAAGAAATAACAATGCAACACATAGGACAGTTATTTTTGGACAAATAGTCCCCGGAAATACCCAGTGCAAGAAAACCAATGCAGCAGCTCTGAGGGTTTATTATTATTAAGCGGTAACAAAATCTGAATACAACCCTGGATGCCCTCCTGACAATCCAGTTACAGAGAAATAAACTAACAGAAGCTTTGTGAGTTTACCTCACACAATCACTGTGAAAAGCCTCAGTTGTTCCAGCTACTAGATGAGATGCCCCTGGCAAGCTCTACGCTCCCTCTACGTCGTCCCAGCGTCAACCCTTTCAGGCACTACGTCACCCAGCTGGGAATTCAATCAGAAGCCCAAAGTCACTGCTCTCAGCCTCACGGTCTCGTACCCCGGCTTCCGGCTGTTGAAATTGACCCTATGCTCTGATTTTCGACTTTCTCTCTCTGCCTCTGCGTCACTTCCGTGTGGCCCTTCTGGCCCTGCGTCAACCTCTGCGTCAAGGCATCTGGATCACTTACTACCTCTCTCTGCTGATGTATCTCCGGCTGAGAATCTCCCTCTCCAGAAGTTGTTATCCTTGCCTCTCAACTACAAGAGATTCCTTTAATCAATTTTTCCTCTTGAAAACTTCTCACTTCAGAAAATCGATTTTCTCCATCTCTATGTGTGTTTTCCAAATGACCCTCAAGCCTCTTCTTATATCTTCCTGTTGGACAACCAACGACCTAGATTAAAACATAATCAAAGGCTCAAATCGTTTTGACTTGATCCATGGCTTTTTCTAGAAGTTTCACTCCTGATTAGATTAATACCCATTAATATTTTAATTTTCCTAAGTTTAGACTTAAGAACCCCATTAAAAATATTCATTATTTTAATAAAATCACTTTTGGGTGGAATTTCCCAAAACGCTTTCTGGGTTCTTTGGAATACCTGTGCCCAAGCCTCCTTGCAAAATTTGAGGCTTAGAGCACATCTGATGCTACCCCAAATCAACACTCCCTCTTAGCGAGGAATGTGCTCTAGCAATACACTGCCTTTTTGCACACTGCTCTGACTTTGAGCATCGTCTCTGCGTACTGATGTCTGACATACTGTCCACCAACCACTGCACTGTCACTGCTGTACTGTTGCCTTTGACACTGCCACTGCCAATGCTACATTCGTACTACAGCTCCCTCTCAAATGTTGCATCTGTTATGCTGCTAGCACTGCCACTGCTAATACTGCATCCACACTGTAACTCAGTTGTTGAGAGAAGCAACTGAAAACACCCACAACTGGACAAGTATCCAGTGGCTACTCAGTGCTGACATCCTGACTGTTGCTAGTCCCATTCTGCCTCTGAAGCCACTGCGTCGCTGAAGCTCTACATTGTGCCTCCTGCACTGTTGCCTCACTGCTCTGCTTTGCTCAGTCTCTGGTTCTCCTAGCCACTACATATGTCGAATCAACACTCCATAGCACAATTGAAACTCCACCATCTCGCTACTCCTGATCATGGGCTCCCATAGCAAGGTGATGATCCAAGAGGTGGGCTCCTCAATGACCCTGCCCATCTGTAGTCCTCCCGACTACAGTTCTATATCAGCCCACCCCCCTCCTTGAGGTATCTCGACTGTCATAGCGAACTCCTCCTCGTCAATCTTGACGGTTGCAACCTTGGGATCATGCTTCTCATCCTTGTCCTTTTTCTTCAAAGGACATTGGGATGCATAGTGGCCCATCTCGCCACATCTTAAGCACTTTACCTTAGAGACGTCCTTCTTTCGTCTATGTTGCCCTTGTTGTCCCTTCAATGTAAGGGTTGTGTTATCCTCTTCCTCTACTTCGGGCTTCGATCCACTGCTGCTATTGCTCCCATCAAGTTTTACCTTGAGCGTGTCTCTACTCACCTCTTCTTGTTTCAAAGTTGCCCACATCTCGTCCCAATTTGGCAATGTTGCTCTACCAAGGATACTCTGGACAAAGATCTACCAATCATCTGAGACGGAATTTAGAGCCAGTCTCACTAACTCCGAGTCCTGAGGTGTATATCCCGCAACTGACAGCTCATCACGGGTCTCCTTCAATTTCGTGAGGAACGGATCCACTCACTCCCCCTTCTACATCTGAGCAAATCTCAACTTCTGCTCTAAGTACATCTTTCGTTGCTCGGAAGATCCCTGATATAGTGTATCCAAGGCATCCCACATCTCCTTAGTGGTCCCTTTGCTTGCAACGTGGCACACCACATGATCCTTGACTCCATCTAGGATCATCCTCTTCGCCTTAGCCATCTCAGCTCCGTACTTCTTTAGCAGATTTGCATCTGCTGGGATAGCTACCACATTATCAACGTACATCTTAAAGGCATGCTCATCTAGCAGGAAGGTCATCCTAGCCTTCCAGATGGCATAGTTGGAAGCCTCGTCCAACCTGCCCTGATCCCTCAAGCCACTAGTTGCCATCTCCTAAAACTGTCAAACTGCTCCCTCTTTTTCCCTACTGCGTAGCTCCTGGGCTGACTTACACACTCCCTGATTGAGCGTTGTAAGCTGTTGTTCCTCTGCTACTCAGCAAATGAGAAATGTTGATTTCCTCGGCAAGAAATCACTGACGAAGTATTCTCTCACTATGCTCTGCTACTTCTTTCTTCTGACCTATTTTCAACCTGAAAAAGCTGCCTATTGAAAAATTTGCATCCACCAACTGCTCTTCACGCTGAGGCTAAGCATTGCTCCCTATGCCACGGCAAAATTCGAACTGGAAGTTCTTTCTCTCCATCAATTCACTCGAAGAGAAACTACCTCGAATTTTCGATCCTCCTACTAGAACTGCGCAAACCCTCTAGGGTTTCGACTTGCTGCCTCCTGCAGCTTTTCGATTTCCCCTCCTACTCAACACTAGGGTTTCTAGTTCTACTCTTCTTGTCTCTCCTGCTCTAGCACTGATACCATGTGAAAATTCATAACCCGGAATCCCTACTGCAGCACACTGATGTTACTTCTCCTACTTGATTAAATCATACAAGTTATTTATTGTCTTCTACGGTAAATTTCGAAGTAAACACATCTGCAACCTTCACTTAATTAATATATTTGCGGAAACAAAATACTGACCAAGAAAGAACAATGCAACACATAGGACACAGTGATTTTTGGACAAATAGTTCCCAGAAAAACCTAATGCAGGAAAACCGGTGCAATAGCTCTAAGGATTTATTATTATGCAGTAACAAAATCTGAATACATCTCTAGATGCCCTCCTGGCAATCCAGTTACAGAGAAATAAACTGGCAGAAGCTTTGTGAGTTTACCTCACACAATCACTGAGAAAAGTCTCGGTTGTTCTGGCTACTGGATGAGATGCCCCTGGCAAGCTCTGCACTACCTCTACTTTGTCCCAGTGTCAACCCTTTCAGGCACTACGTCACTTAGCTGGGAATTCGATCAGAAGCCCAGAGTCACTGCTCTCAGCCTCCCGGTGTCACACCCTGGCTTCCGGTTGCTAAAAGTGACCCTATGCTCTGATTTTCGACTCTCTCTCTCTGCCTCTACATCACTTCTGCGTGGCCCTTCTGGCCCTGCATCAACCTCTGCGTCAAGGCCTCTGGATCACTTACTGCCTCTCTCTGCTAATGTATCTCCGGCTGAGAATCTCTCTCTCTCTGGAAGCTGCTATCCCTGCCCCTCAACTGCAAGAGATTCCTTCAATCGATTTTTCCTCCTGAGAACTTCTCAATTCAGAAAATCGATTCTCCATCTCTCTGTGTGTTTTCCAAATGATCCTCAAGCCCCTTCTTATATCTTCCTGTTGGACAACCAATGGCCTAGATTAAAACATAATCAAAGGCTCGGATTGTTTTGACTTGATCCATGGCTTTTTCTAGAAGTTTCACCCCTGATTAGATTAATACTCATTAATATTTTAATTTTCCTAAGTTTAGACTTAGGAACCCCATTAATAATATTAATTATTTTAATAAAATCACTTTTGGATGGAATTTCGCAAAATGCTTTATGGGTTCTTTGGAATACCTGTGACCAAGCCTCCCTACAAAATTTGAGGCTTGGGGCACATCTAATGCTACCCCAAATCAACAAGCACAAGTTACTCAAGTTGCACAACTAGACTTTGCATGTACTATGCTTGGTGCTTTGCTTCTTTTAGCTCTTAATTCAACTACTAGATCTACATTAGGATCAAACAAGAAACCTACCTACCCACCCACCCCGCCAAAAAAAAAAACCAATTCCATGGCATCAGTATCAAACTTTGTTGGTTGAGTCTCCTCTACCAATTCTAATACCGAATCAATATCATCTGATGCAATGGGATCTATATTAGGTATTTTGACATGCAATCGCTAGTATCTTAATCAAAGGTTGCATTGCATGAAGATGAGATCATTTCATTGTTTTTGTTCCAAACAATTTCTCTTCTTTGTGTGAATCTGTTCAAAAACAAACCAATTGCACTCACACCTAGCACTACAAACTTTTGCAATTGAGGACATTGGCTGCCAAATGACTCCCACCAATGTGTTGCACAGACAAATACTAAAGTTAGTTCACTATTCAACAATTTATATTGGGAGTTTGCCTAATAAATCAAGTATTTATAGTTTGAATTTTAAACACTTGAACATTAAAAAAAAAAAACATTGGAATTTCTTACCTAGTTGGTCCACATTTCTACCAATCTTTGCTAGGTTTTTTCCAAAGATACCTGTGGCCCTAGTGAAAGCGCTAATCTATCGATCTATTGCCAGCTACTCGAACTCATCAAGGACCTTGCACTCCAAGCATTCATACAACCCATCTTTGACCTCCCCATTGTGATCCTCTCCTAACCAAGCTTTGTAATGATACCTTGGTTTTAGGAAATACCCAGTTGCATGTATAGGGTGATGGGAGTTGATTGTTCCTTTTGTTATCAATGATCTTTGAAATAGGCCCATACTTACCTATTCTATCCTTATAGGTTTCTTGTATCTACTCATTCGCTTGATCTATAGCCTCATAGTGTATCCCATGGCCAATTTTTCTCCATCCACCAGCAACAACACCTTTGTTGATTTCTGGTAGCATCGGATGTGCTCTAAGTCTCAAAATTTGCAGGGAGGCTTGGACACATGTATTCCACAATACCCAGAAATCGTTTTGGGAAATTCCATTCGGAGACAGTTTTATTAAAATAATTAATTATTTTTAATGGAACCATAAGTCTAAACTTAGGAAATTAAAATAATTAAAGGGTATTAATCTAACTCTGGGTAAAACTTCTAGAAGAAGATGGAGATCGAGTCCAAATAATCTACGCCATTGACTAGAACCTAATCTAGGTCGTTGGTTCACAACTGGAGGATTATAAGAAGGACTTCGATGGGCATTTGGAAAACACACCAGGCAAATACTCAGTTACCCGAGTAAAATCGATTTTCTCACTGGCTGAAGTTCGACAAGAGGAAATCGATTCAAAGGGAGAGTTGCAGGTGAGGAGGAGAGAGAGGGTAGCAGCATCAGTGAGGAGTGCAAGAGCAGAAGACGCAGAGCAGAGAAGGGGCAGCGCAGAAGCTATGACGTAGAAGGACAGCGCAAAAGGTAACGCTGGGACTGCATAGTCCTCACGCAGAAGCTGACGCAGTGAGACGAAGAGGGGGCAGCGGTCCTCTCTTGGATCAGAATCTTGTTGGGAAGTGTGAGAGAATTGTCAATAAATTTCTCACAGAGATTTCTCTTCTATTTTGCTAGTTGTATCTTGTACATGAAATTTTTGTTGAAAATTAATAAAGAAACCCTCATTTGTTGCAACGGTTTTCCCGCATTGGGTTTCTCCAGGGACAATTGTCCAAAAATAATTGTCATTGTGATTATACTTGTGCTAGTATTTTTCATTGCATTTATTTTCCGCAGTATTTTAATTGTGAAGGTTGCAGTAGAATTTATTTCGATATTTGCCATAGAAACACTGTGAATAGCTTATTTCTGAATTAATAAGTAGAAGAAATAATATCAGTCAATGCAGTTGGATTTCTACCTAGAAATTTTCACTTGGTATCGAAGCACAGATCGTAAGCAAAAAAGCTCAGACGCAAAGAGGAAAAGGATTTCGAAATTACTGCAGAGGCAGCAATTCGAAAACCCAGAGGTAACACGGTTCGAAGGCCAAGGAGGTCGAAGTTTTGAGGAGAAATCGATTTCTCTGAGTGAGTCGATCGAGAAATTCGATTTCCCAATCGAAGCTTACCAGAGGCAGACGGGAGCAGCGTATTTTTCCTTGCAGCGCAGATCTTCAGCTGGGACGCAGATATTTTGCAGCAGTTGTTGGGGCAGAAAAGCGTCAGAAATCGATAGGAAAATAGCACAAATAAGGATGGAAAATCAAGATATCTCTAGATTATCTTCTAGATTAGAAGAAGAATTCGCATGTTTGGAAAATTCAGCATCAACAGATGTTTGGTACATTGATAGTGGGCCTTCATCCCATATGACTGGAGTACGAGAATATTTCTCAAAATATCAAGAAGAGCAAATAGACTTCCAGATTACTATGGGAAATAGAACAAAGTGTACTCCAGTAGGGAGAGACACCATAGCATTTCAGACGGAAGTAGGAACCAGCATCCGAGCCACTAATGTTTTGCATGTGCCCAGCTTAGTAATGAATCTGATTTCAGTGTCTCAGTCACAGAACAAGAGATTCAATGCATACTTCATTGGAAAGAAAGTATATGTCAAACATCCAAACTAGAAGAAGAAGAGACAAATTGGAGCTCAAAGCAACAAACTGTATAGGTTACAACTCGAGTCTCCAATGGCACTAATAGGCAGCAATCTTAATGGTGAAAAGGAGTTAAATGAGCTATGGCACATGCGAATGGGCACTTACACCATGGAGCACTGAGGATGCTCAGAGAGACTGTTACAGGATTTCCAAATCTTAGTACTGAGCATGATGATATATTCAGAGGATGCGTACTAGGGAAGTATGCTAAAGCAGCTTTTTCCAGGAGTAAAAACAGAGCAGAGGATGTATTGGGATGTATGGTCGGATTGATAGTTACTTGCAGCAGTTGGGATTCGTCAAGACAGATGATGATACCAATCTCTACTATCTAATGGTGGAGAATGAGCTGCTTATTCTGGTATTCTATGTGGATGACTTGTTTCCAACAAGGTCATCGAGACTCATAAAGGACTACCAGAAGAATCTTGAAGCAGAATTTGACATAAGGATATGGGGTTGATGCATTATTTTCTAGGGTTGGAAGTATGGCAGAAGGATGTCGAGATCTTCCTTGGACAAGGAAGATATGCTACAGAGATTCTAGGGTTTTACCAAACCCTAAGAAGCTAGGGTTTTACCAAAGTGAATAAATAGCAAAATAATACTACAAGGGTTGATTTAACAATATATGAATCTTCATGATTCTATAGCAAAACCCTAGATATGAGAGAGACATTAACTTGAATAGATTTTAAAAACAAAAATGATCGTCCCTTCTTATATAATGGAGACCTACTACAAACTTTAGAATTTTAAACATACCTCAAGTCGCTTCTTCGACAAACCTTGAAGGGCTCCCTATTACTATGACATTCTTCAATGAAGCATCAACATCCTCATGGTCCTTCATATGAGTCTACCTTTATCAGAGTGCCCAAGGATCTAATTCGATTACCAAGTTACTATTCTCTTCATTCACATGCTCTTCATGGCATAATATCAACATTTTTTTATGTACCTACAACATTCACTAACAGGAACCACCAAAAGATATGATTATGATTTTGATAATCTAGCCATCTCATGGAATCTTTAGAAATGGAGAATTCCTAGGGTTTCCAGATCCAAACCCTAAGTTTCTTGATGTTACATTTCAAAACATCAACCCTACGGTTTGAATTTCAAATCCAATTCTACCCTCACTGGGGATTTCCATTTCTCACTAGACTACCTACAAACCCTAGAGCCCAAAATCTAGGGTTCCTATGAGGGAACAAAATAGAATAGGGTTAGGGTTTTCAAATACCAACTAGGGATTACAAGAACTTAGATGCCAACAACCTTCAACAATATGAAGGCTACAAACCCTAGAACCAAAAATGGGATCTCAAAAACCCTAATACAATTTGAGTTAGACCTTAAATAAATGAAAACAATTATACATACCTCAAGGACTACATACCTAAGTCCTCCAAGATCACAAACAATTTGCTACAAGGCTTCTTCAAGATGTCATGATCTTCTTGCTACTTTCAAGATGCTCTTATAATATCTTCAAAGATGACTCTTCAAACTAAGATTCCTTTTCCAAGATGACAAGATGCTACTTCTCTTGAATTTTGTAGGTGCTGCTATAGGACTTCAAACTATACCTTTTATGTTGTTGCTAGCTTCAGAGTTCCCTTAATTTGTTATCCTTAATAATGCATTTGGTGCCTTTCTTATCATTCTAGGTCTGAGCACATATTTTGCAACTTTGGTCCTCTGGTTAGGGCATTGTTTTTCACTATAAAAGACCTTTAAATTAGATTTATAGCTTCCTTTACTAGGTGCGGTCCAGATCTTCCTATAAGGTTACTTCTCTACTTGCTTACAGGGATACTTCTCCAAAGAATTTAGGCTTGAAACTTTTACAAAATGTCCATCCTGTTAGATTGAAAAATCGTTGCTAGCCATTGATATAATTTTCTAAGTAGAATGACTATGATCCTTCTAAATAGAACTTACAAAAAGACCTTATGTTATTAATGTATATCTCAGTCTTGATAAGGAGACTATTTTGTTGCTTCTAAACAACAAGAACGAAGAAATTCTCATACATACCTTTGGAAATTCAAACCTCAAGCTTCTAAATTCGGGACCCCTGTAGTGGTAATAAGGAACTTTGAACAATGTTCCTTAAAGTCTCTTCATAATCTCGGCCTCTTGGCATAGGACTACAACCCTTTGATCTTCATGTTTCCTTTTCCATTCTTACTTCATATTAGCTCTGAAACCATGTTAAGAAATCATAAAGGTAGAAAGATTTTCTTATCTTGATAATTACTTGTGATGTATTGTTATCTTCTTTAGGTCTTCTTTAACTTCTTTATGTCTCCTTTTATGTTCTTATCATCAAGTAACTATCAAAACATAAATACATGAAGATCGAAACAACAAGGACACAAGATGTAGGCTCTCAGCGAGGGAAAAACCGCTCCTGGGGGAAAACCCAACAAAATTCTCTTCTCTTCTCCAAGAAACAAATCAAATGAGATAACCAAGACCTTTAAACCAACAATAATACCTCCTCTACTTCACCAAGTCAGCCTTCCAAGATAGACTAGTCAAACTCTAGTCAAGCCCTTCAAAGTCAACCCAAGTCAAAAAACTTAAGGGTTTCGGCCCTTCTTCAAACTTCTGAAATCTTAATCTGCACCCTCAACCATGCACCTTCGCACTTCTACCTCAAACTTCTTCGCACGTGTGACAAAAAATGAGCATATTTTCGGTCCCTCTCTTCTTTGTTTGGACTCTCCTTTTGCAAAGATAAAGCCTTTCTTTCTATGTTTCTTGCACATCCTTTTCTTCATCAAAATGCAGATCGAATTACTTATTAAACTCCGTCTTTATTACAGCTGCAATAACCCTAAAAAATACTCACACGTGAGAGAGATGGATACAAACTTCAGATTTCAACTTCTCCTTTTGTCTCCTTGTTTTGTCTAGACTTTCACACTCTTTCCTTGCTATCTTACTTCAAATCAAACTTGCTAGAGTTAATGCCACAATAGATCGAATGCACTACTTATATATAGTCTCCTGTGTGAGGTTCAGTCCCTTCAATGAGGCCGACTTGATGGAAGATGAGGCCAACTTGGTGGAGGAGGGTAAACTTACAATTTTTGCACAAATACAAATTTCCTTCTTGACGCAAAAAGCCCAAGAAGGGTCTATCACATGATGACAAGGACTATGACTCATGACTCAATCCTAGAAGCACTCAATGGCTGCTTTGACCTATAAACAAAATAAATTGAGCATGAAACTAGTGCTTATAAAAATAAATTTTCTTTGATCTTTACAATAATTTTTCTTTTCTTCTTTTGCAAGTACATAAGAATAACATCATGTAAAGAACCAAACAATAATTATGAAGTCCGAGGTTTGATAGTAGTTACATTTTCAACACAAACCAACTCGAAGCTTGTTGCCACTAGACTACCACTAAAAAATTCAGCATTGTTGTAGAAATTGGGAAGTTTAGATATGCTTGCAATGAGAGGTGTGAGGCAAATAGTAGGGGGAGAGTTCTCTTTACAGCAAAGTCTTAGGGTACAGGGAAAAATTTAATCCCTTTTCTTATAAAAAAACAACCTAAAAACCATTTCAAATTCATATGTAGGGTCCATGATTTGTTTAACCAGTTCATGACAAGACCGACTAGATCAAACTTGTTTGTACTAGTTTTGTACCAAACCAACACAACCTGGTCCATTGGTTTGGGTTAATGGTTGGATTGATCACTGGCCCTATCCAATTGATTGGTTTGAATAGTTCCAATTTAGATCGGACCTATTATTAAAACCTTAGGTATATCCCAAACATCAATTGTCAAGAGGAATCACAAACAACACTTTATTATGGAGGTAGAGCGAATATCAATTTATGATTGTTGATTCAAGGGCAAAACTATGGCCCATGATGATGCAAATCAATATAATCATCAATAAGCTTAAGATTGAGTAAAAAAATAAATATGTAAACTTGGAAATTGAAATATTCAATGTAGTTACCTTAAGCTGAATTGATTCACTTGAAACGGTGATGTAATGTTTTAGAAGAATGGCAATGTAGTAATATGCCTCCAAAGTCAACTCATTGCATTAGAATATTTATATATCAGAAGTATGAGTTTGTAATGCTTTGGAAGAGTGATGATGCAGAAATATGCTGCCAAAGTCAACTCATTGCAATAGAGAATATTTATGTAGCAGAAGTATAACTCATTGAAAAGATGCCAAATTCCCAAATTATTAAAATGATTATGAAATTTACTGTTTAGGACTGAAGTTGTTGCACTTAATAAAAGTGCAATATGGAAAATGTGTGATAAACGGGGAAAATCGCAATTGCCCCCTGTAGTGGTTTGTACATTCTTACATGGTAGATTAGATATATTACCCATCTATATACATGGTAAACCCTAGGACAAATTTTTTCTCCTATGATGTTGATTTCCAACCTGCAATTCTCACTTCTCCACAACAGAGATCATTGTAGAGATGATGACCAAAATCCTCCATATACCACAACCCATCAAATGCCTCCTACACTCAACTCATTTACTTAATCAAAATATTCATTTGATGATGGTCGTTTAGCATACATGAGGTACTTTAGTCATTGTTTCAAACAAGTGTTCACATTTAATGTATTAGACATTTGAGTAAGGATCATCGGTTGAAGTTAGAGAATGAATCATGATGCATGGAAGTTATGTATGTTGCCTAATTTAACCTTGGTGGTCATCAATTCCTTCAAGAGTGACCACCCCGGGACTTTTCTTTCATTATCCAAAAAGGGCATGAATAGGAGGCCTTGATAGCAATGTTGCATTAATCGTTATCGGGATTAAATCGGCGCAGGGGAAAAATCAGAATTATCGGGAAATTATCGGAAAAAATCGGGAAAAAATTGTTTGGTACAAAAATATTCATTTTTTTTTCATTTTTTTTCAATTTTTTTAATATCTAAACCATCTACAACATAAAATA
>APFE031502747.1:8214-58394 GCA_000404065.3 Pinus taeda | reverse complement strand
TAGAACGTCTTCAAGGTATCCCACATTTCCTTTGCCGTCTCCTTCTCAGCAATATGTTGGACCACATGATCCTTGACCCCATCAAGGATGATGCATTTTTCCTTGGCCATTGCCTCCTCATACCTTTCATTAGCTACCAGGTCAATTGGGATAGCCATTACTCTCAAAGGCGAAGCCCTTGATGCGATGTCTGTCTAGAATGGACAGGACCCTGACCTTCCAGACCACAAAGTTGGACGCTCTCTCTAACCTATCCTGATCCATCAGCCCATTCACAACCATCTCTCTGCTCTTCTTTGTCGACTCCTTGAGTCTCTTTACTTCCCACCTAGAAGTTCTTGGTTCGATTCCTGCTGAGTCTCTCTACTTCCCGTCTGGAAGTTCTCTTCTGGACTCCCTCTGACACCCGATTTCCTTCCTGGAAATCCTTCTGCCAACTGTCATGTTACCCCTCTCCGATCGTCTGTGCAACTGCAACAATGATCTAGATTCCTTGGCTACAAATCGGCCTTGACAGCAACTCGCTCTACCTTGGTTTTGCCCTGTTAGGTACTATTCTGACCACAGCACCCCACCAGCCTTGCTCCCGCAAACTGCCAACAGCTACCTTCGCCCCAACAACTGAAGGATTGAGCCTCTTGGCTCTGTGCAATCCTAGTACCGGTAAAACAACTCCCTCAACCAATTGCATAAGCCCTCCTGGGCTCTGCGTGAGCCTATTTCTGCCCTCCTTAGCCTCCGCACTGGCCTCTCTCAGGCCCGGACTAATGACGCAGCCCCTTTGTGCAACCCTTCCTTTGTCGCTTTCTGCAAGGATCAGCTCTATCACTCGAGACAGTCGAATTTGCTACAAATGCTCTGCTCAGCTGATGCCTTCAGCATTCCTGTGATTTGCAACCACGCTCCGATATCATGTTGAATTTTCTAAGTCTATTCGTTAGAAAATTAATCTGTATTCTGCTGGTTTATTTCTTCTACTTGTAAATTCTGAACAAGTTATTTAAAACATTTAAATACCGAAATAAATACAATACAGTCACAATATCTACAAATCATCAACTGAAATAAAACAAACACACAAGTCACACCATTATTTTTGGACAAATATCCCCAGAAAAACCCAATGCAGGAAAACCAGTGCAACTACTCTGAGGGTTTATTATTATGCAATATTTCCTTGAGTACAACTGGGTGCCTAACCGGCTCACCCGATAGAGAAAAATACACGCCAGCAATACCTCTCTATTCGAAACCAGGTATTCAGAAAACTTGTCCCACGAAACCCTCTCCAGCATCTCTGAAGCTCTGCGTTGGCCCTTATGGCCTCTGCGTCAGCCTCGTGCTACCCTCCATCAGTCCTTTGAGGCACTGCGCAGCCTCTAGGACACTCTGCGTCACTCCTGTAGCCTCTGCATGTATGACGCAGTCCCTCTGGGCTTTGTTGGGCTCTGCGTGGCCTGAATTGGATCCTGCCTCTCGCTCTCTGCTTCTGCGTTGGTCTCTTGACACTGTCTCTGACTCTCTGCCCGGTACTCACTGCCCCTTATTGCTAATCACTGATTCAAATTTTCTTAGCAACCCCGCTCTAGCAAAATGAATGACTGATCACTCTGGTGTGTCTTCCAACTGACCCTCATGCCTCCTCTTATACTTTTCTCATTGGTCCTTCAACGACTGAGATTAAATCAAAAAATCAATGGCTAAGATTAGATTTGGCTTGATCCATGACTTTTGGAACATTCTAACCCAGTTTTATATTAATACCCATTAATATTTTATTTTTCCTAAGTTTAGACTTGGGAACTCCATTAAAAATATTAACTATTTTAATATCTCCAAAACCGGGAACAATCTGTCCAAACCATTTCTGGGTCTTGGAGATCTCGTGTGCTTTAGTCTGTCCACCAATTTTCATGGTTAGAGCACATCTGATGCTACCACAAATCAACAATTTGTGTAGGTTTCAGTGTGATTGATTCAATATCTGTTGTAGCACACAGTAAATAGATTGTTAAGATTTCACAATTAGGAGAATTATTTCTAGTTGCTGCAATAGGATTCGGGTCATCGAATTTTCACATGGTATCAAAGAGCAAATGATCAGTTGGAGAGCTCAATAGTGAAGGAAGAGGGAGTTTCGTTGTTCATTGAGGGGCAACAGGTCGAAACCCCAGAGGCAGCGCAGTCACCTTGCCCAAGAGGTCGAATTCTTGAGGAGAAATCGATTTTTCAGAGAGAGGGACAAAAAAATTTGATCTCTCCAAATCGAGGTTTTACAGAGGCAAAGGGAGCAACAAGTATTTTTCGTAGAGCAGATCTCTAGTTGGATGCAGCAGTTTTGCAACAGTTGCTAGACAAGAACTAGTGTCGGAAGGAAGAAGAGCACACACTTAGAGGAAAAATTTTCCTCAGGGAACTTCTAGTCTCATGAAGTTTGAATTCCCTTGTAGATCAACAGTTGTTGTGAGCATTTTTTTTCACTCCAGAAGGGAGTGCGAATAGCCTAGCAGGAGCTTAGCAGAAGGGAAGAAGAGATTTTTGACATCATCTGAGATGGACACTATTGGACTATGAGATCAGGACAGGTTGGATGATGCTTCCAACTATGTCATCTAGAAGGAAAGGATGTCCTTCCTTCTAGATGAATATGGCCTGAAGAAATATATTGATGCTGTGGTAGTTATCCCCACAGATGCAGATCAGTTGAAGGAGTACAGAAAGGCGATGGTGTGGGCAAAGAGGCTGATCCTCTATGGTGTTCAGGATCACATTGTTTCACACATAGCTGGCAAAGGGACTGCAGAAATGTGGGAGACTCTCACCACGCTATACCAGGGAACTTTCGAGCAATGGAAGATGTACTTGGAAGAGAAGTTGAGGCTCATCGGGATGCAGAAGGGGGAAAGCATAGACCCCTTCCTCACCAGGATTCACGAGGTTGGAGACTAGTTGTCAGTTGTTGGGGCAACGCCTCAACCCACAGAGCTAGTGTGATTGGCACTAAATAGTGTCTCCGAGGAGTGGCAGGTGTTTGTCCAAAATATTTTGGGCAGAGATACCTTGCCAAGTTGGGACAAGATGTAGGCTGATTTACAGCAGGAGGAGTTGAGACGATCTCTATTGAAAAGCTCCATCAGTGGAACCAGCAATGGGCTGAAGCAGGTGAAGGAGGAGGAAAATGTGGCCCTCGCATCAAAGGGTCCTAGTCAGGGACAGGGGGAGCAACGAAAGAAGAAGAAGGACCTGTCAAAGGTCAAGTGCTTCAGATGTGGTGAGCTTAGTCACTACAACACTCAACGTCCTCTTCGGAAGAAGGACAAGGAGGAGACATAGGACCAGCAAGAAGCATCAGCAGAGATCGATACGATTTCCTCTAGGCTGTAGGAAGACTTCGCCATGTTTGCTAACATACCCTCAAGAGTAAAATGGAGTGACTTGGTGTTATAGTGTCAGAGTGCTACAGATGGGCAAGATACTTGAGGAGATACACCTCTTGGATCAGTACCTTGCTACAGGGGTCCACAATATTTCAGTAGAAGGATGGATCAGTGATAGTAGATGCAGTTAGATGCCAGAGTGATAGATGCAGAGTCTAGTTGTAGTTAGATGCTGGGGAGCGCAGTGCAGATGGCACAATTCAAAGTCAACAACAACGCAGATGCCTCAGTGATAGTGCAAATACTAGCAGAAGTCAAAGACTCAGGTGAAAAATGCATCATAATGATCACAATTTATTCAGTATTTAGGATGGTTTTCAGTTGCAGATGTTGCAGTTGCAGCAGTAGTAGATGGAGAGGGAATTGCAGTGCAGATGCAGTGTTGGCAGTGGTTTAGCAGAGTCAGTAACAGTTTAGCAGAGTCAACAACCAGACATCAACAATGTAACAGGAGATGATGTAGAGACAGGGTGTTACTATGGGAGACAGCAACAGATGCAACACATATCAGAGTTGCACAGTGATTGGTGGGCAGCAGCAGCCAGACATCAACAACGTAACAGGAGATGATGCAGAGACAGGGTGTTACTACAGGAGGCAGCAACACTAGAACACATTCGTCGCTAAGAGGGAGTGTTATTTTTTGTAGAATCAGATGTGTTCTAGCTTTGAGATTTGTGGGGACTCTAGAATACATGAGATCTCCAAAACCCAGAAATCGTTTATGGAAATTCCACCTAGAAATGACTTAATTAGACTATTAGTCGTTTATTAAATATTTCCTAAGTCTAAACTTAGGGAATATGGCTAATTAATCAGAATTGATTAATTTATGGTGTGAATGTTCTAGAAACTCACATGGATCGACTTTAAGTTAATCCTGGCCATCGATTAAGATCTAATCTTGGTCGTTGAAGTCTCAATAGAGGATTATAAGAAGAAGACAATGCGACTTGGAGAAATTAATTGTGCAGTTTGATTTCCTGAGTAGTAGCATTTAGTTGCCGGAAGGAGAGCCAGAGAAATCAAAGCAATGAGAGGGGCAGGGACAGTGAAGCTGGAGAATATATCCTGATCCGGTGAGTGCATTTGCAGAGATGCAGAGCAGCCACAGAGAGGTTGATGAAGAGCAGCGCGGTAGCCTCTAGAGGCAAAGTCGAATTGCTGGGGAGAAGCAGGATTTCAGTGCCCAAAGATGGGCAAAGGTTCCAGAGGCCGGGAGAGACGTTTTCCTAGATAACAACTGGTCAGACGTCTTGAGGAGAAGCTGTTCCAAGCTGAGAGTAGCAGCAACTACGCTAGGGTGATGCAGTGATTGCGCATAGGCAGTTTGGACAACTCAATTTGAGTTGAGGTCAGTGCCGGAATTTTCCTTTGGAGTGAGGAATTTCTCCTCACTAGATGTTCTTGCCAATATTTCTCTGTAGGATTTCCAATCTCGACATCCAGTTGTACTCATTATTTCACTGCTGCATAATAATAAAACCCTCAGCTGCTGCACTGGCTTTCCTGAGTTGGGTGTTTCCAAAGACATTGGTCCAAAAATAACTGTGTTATTTTATGTGTGTGCTAGTATTTCTTCCATTGCTTATTTATTCTGCAGTTTATTTGTGTAGATGGCATTGTGATTGATTCAATATTTTTTGTAGCACACAGTAAATAAATTTTTAAGAATTAATTTAACAATTAGGAGAATCATTTCCAGTTGTTGCAATAGGATTCAAGTCATCGAATTTTCACACCAGGGTCTAGTCTCCCACTGCGGAGGGAGGGCTTACATCACCATCCTAGCCCTTATAGATGGTCTATAGGCATTTTCGATCCACTTGGAGACCCATAAGGATGTCCTTGTGCCCCCACACCCACTTGAGAGCACCACAAGTTCTTGCTTGGAAAACAAGCGGTCAACCCCTTGTCCACTATGTTAGGAGTCAATTTCTACATCATGGCACCCCTTGGACTTCATTAGGCCTCCTCAAAGGCCCAAAGGATCACTTTATTGATCATTTGGCCCTCTTGAGAGGCTTATTCCTGTATTATTGAGCTATTTGGTGGGATTTTCACCAAAATTTTTGTTATTATGCACATTATTTAAGTTTAGGGGCTCAATTAGGCTATTTTAGCAATCGAATACATTAGAGAGTGTATAAATAGAAGTGAGATGATCCATTTTGATCATGATCACCAGGATTGAGTTATCTTCTCTTGTGAGATTTCCGCTATGCTTCTTGGAGGACGAGTTTAGATGAATGGATGAATTTTGATGTTTGGATCTCTTTCATTTTGTATTGGAGCTTCATTATTGGCATATGTTGATGATTGGATATACTCTTTCTTACATGTAAGTACTCTTTAAATGTTATACTTGTTATTTTCTCTAGTCACATGCATGTTGTTGGGATTTCGCTATACTAGGATGAAATTTAATGTTTTTCTAATGCGAAATTGTGGAAATTTGATCTTTTATAGCGTTGCATCATGTCATGGACCATGTATGAATGAGTGAATATTCCTAGAGATATTTTGTATCAAAATTTTATCTTGATAAGTCATCAAATATTGCAAATCAAAGTATAACTACCTTGAAGCAGTTATTCTCATGCCCTAATGCCATGCGAAGTTGTTTCTAAGGCCTCCTCAACTAAGTGAATCCATTCCAAATGTCAAAATATCCTTGACTCCATCTATCCCAAAGGACGAGGCACTAATACTCCATAGGTGATCACTCAAAAGAATATTTTTCCCTATGTTGCAGGAAACGTGGTATAGAGGTCTGTTTCCGTACGGAAACGGGTACGAAACGCGGAAACACGTTTGGTACGGCTGTGAAACGCGTTTCCGGCCGTACTGCCACGTTTCCTGAAACGGAAACGTGGCCAGTACGGCCAGAAACGCGTTTCAGGGCCGTACAACCCACGTTTCCTCATTAACTTGTGTTTTTTTTAATTTACTTTTAGGGTATGTTAGTGACTTCTTGTTGCTTCTAGATGCGTGTCTAAAGTTATAAAAGTGAATTTTTGCCCTAGTGGTTTGATATGCAGTTCATGCTGCTTTAAATTCTTAAAGAAAAGTGATATTATCCTTTATTTTTCATTTCATCCTTTTACTTTACTTTAACATTACCATGAAATGACTCAATGTTTTTGAGAGTGGTTCGCCCTCATTGGATTTCATATGGAGAAAGTAGAATTTTTAGATCTCACTCAAAATCCAGCAGACTTATTTGTTTTTCAGGTTTTCAGGTTGGAGGATTGCAATGTTCCATTGGTTTTTTCATGTACTAGGGTATGAACTTGCATTTATTCAAGAGACCAGCCCTTTATGCAGGGGAAACTCCAAAATCAAGATCATGTTGGGTACTAGGTTTGAAACGTGATTAATCAAGAGCCTAAGGTGTTAACTATGTAGGAGGAGACTCCCAATACTAACAATGGTCCTCTAAAGAATGGATGTAGATGCAGAAAATCTGATTGATCTCTCTCTTGCAGCCTTAAGTTCTTTATTGTACTTTGCAGCCTCATAATTAATATAAAAAAGGCTGATTTTGAGGTTTGGATATAATAAAGTTACTTTGGATATTCGATATTTTTATTTTCATTATGTGATGCATTCATGAGTAAATGTGTGTAAAATTTAAATCTTAATGTTTAAGTGTAATAAATTATAATGTATCATTTATGCTTTATGATTGCACACACACACACACACACACACATATATATATATATATTCGCATTTCCCTATTTCCAAAATTTGGGGAGGTCGCGTTTCGTATCGCTTCCCGTTTCGGAAACTCGTACCCGTTTCCCCGTTTCGTGCAACTTAGATTTTTCCTCACCTCTCTCCCTTTCTTTCTAGGCCTAGCCTCCATAGGTGACTAGGGCATCAATTTTCTCATGATTCATCCATAAAAAAAGTTTGACCTCTTCCCCACTACTATGTTGTTGTGTCTTCTAGAGGCCCTCCAAATTTGAAGCACTTTCAACAGTGGGATCTTGAGATATTTCAAGCCCTAGCTCCGAGATAGATTCTTGCCTTTGGTTTCCCTTGGCTAGTAACCTCCTTGGGATCATTGCATCAAATTTACCGAAAATTCCCCCTTTGATCCCCTTCTCCCCCTCAATGAGATCAAGCACACCCTTGGTTGATCCATTCCCTTAACCTAATTTTGGGTCCACTTGGTCCAGTGTGGTCCCACAACTTATTGAAGCTAATTTCACTAAGACTGCTTGAATACTAAGTTTCCACAAGGATTTCTAGGAATAAGGATCTCCTTTACAAGCCTCATCCTCAAACTCTAGCCCTTGAAACCCCCTTGGCCCTCCCTAGAGAGCCTTAGACCTTGCTTCTCAAGCAAGAAAACCATACAATTAAGTCTCCCTTGTGAATAGGCCTTAGGAATCACTCCTTATCCTTTCATTGACTCATTTATCTAGTGATTCCCTTTATACTAAGTCTCCTCCCATCAATGAAAGTCTGTAAAGAGCAGGGATCCTTAGCTGAGGTGACAGTGGGCTATCGCTCCATTGTTGCCCTGGACCTAGTAGTTTCCCTTTTAGGATCCCCTCCTAGGACCCCTACTAGTTTGAGCAGTAACAAGAAACAAGAAGCTACAAACGAATCTCCACGATTGAACAAGTAGTTGATGTAAGGTAAGTATGAGTACTTCCGAGACAAGCTTGGGCTTGTGGATTTCTCCTCCCAGGTTGAGAGGAAGTGAGGTTGGACACCTAATTCTCCTTATGTCATGTACTATGACCAGGAGGAACAATTATAAGTCAAGTATATGGACATGGATAAGGAGAATGGTGGATTGGATAAGCATCTTGGACAAGCATCCTTGAATCATGTACTGTGGCCGATTAGGATTAACACCCTAAGTCAAGTACATGGACTTGGTTAAAGAATGGTTCGTTGGACTGAAATTTCCTTCTAGGAAACGGTCCTATGGAGCATACTCTACTGAACCTAGGTGGAGTATGTGCCTCAGAGAAGTAATATGGTGTCCCATTGAATGCCTCCCAACATTGTGCTCTAATCTAGTGGAGAGATAGAGCTTACTTGTCAAGGCCTTGATAATTTGACAATGTTGGTTATGATGATGTTATCAACAATGATGCTTATCAATCTAGATTCTTTCTTATAAAAGTCTTGAACTTGAGAATATCTCGATGATTCATTGTGAATACCTCCCTAGTTAAGAGGGAGTGTTGGATTTGTAACTAGGATTAGTCTTCATAATTGTCATTGTATCAATTTTATATAAAAACAAAAGAAGAAAAAATTTATTATTTTCTAGCATGTTCTTCATGCTTTATTTTTGGTCAAAAGAAAATGTAAAAGGGCATGTTCTTCATGACCCTTCTAAAAGAAGTAAAATTGAATTTTTGACAGTGTCATTTGTCCATCCATGTTGCCAAGTCGGCCCTCCAAGGAACAAGTCGACTCTACTCTTAGAGACACCTTTCCAAATATGGAAACAACTATATATTGGCATCTATTCTCCATCATTTGGAAAGTAACTCAGTGCTCCTCTATGGAAAAAGAAATTTGGATCTCTGAGGAACTAACCTATGGAATGTAAGTTATCTGTGGAAAACTATCTCTGAAGTATGTGAATACTCTGTGGCAATCTATCTCTGAAATATGAGAGCTCTTTGTGGAACTATATCTCTAAAGAATGTGAGCTCCCTGTGACAGCTTTCTCTGTGGTGATGCGAGCTCCCTGTAGTAATTATCCTTCTATATATGCGAGCAACTTATGGACTGAAGCTTATTTGAGGACAAACAAGTGGTTTCTTGTGAACAGTGTTGTGAACAATTGGAGGGATGACTTGGCACTTGGATCGTTGGTTAGTTTGACTTGGATTTTCTTGTTGATGAAGGATTCTATAAGGAAAGGATTGATGGGTTTTCCCCTTGTGGGGTTTTCCCTGGCCTCTAGCCTAACTTTTGGTGTCTTTTTTATCTTGTGCACTATGATCTTTATTTATCTTGTTAAATTGATAATTGCTTGATGAATAACAAAGAATCTTCACAATTAATCATCATGACCAAAAATTCATGCTTGCAATTGAATTTCCAACACTTCTTTGCCTCAAAACGTCTAACATGATGCCTCGGGAGACACAAATGCATTGGGAACTATGAGACTATTAGGATGCAAAGCCAACATCAAAATAGAGTGCAAAATACATAAGACACATGGCACATGTGGGGTGCAGGGGTGCACCTGGATTAGAAGGGATAATGTGGTGATCACCCTTACAGGGATTTATTAATGCAAGTTCTCCCTTAAACCATGAATCTTAGTAATTCCTACTCCATGATACTCGCACACCATCCCAAGGTATAAGAATACCCATCAAGGTAGGGAGTTACCACCCACCATGGGGAGATCGGCAATGCCATAGAGGCAGACATATTATGAAAAACATAATACTGGAAGTAGTGTTGGCCATCCACACCAACAGGGATCTAAGAGTCATTGTCACAAGATAACACACACCCACATGGCTTTACAAGGCTACAAGGCACATCCTTTGGACTTATATGGCGTGGCCAAAAAGTTATGGAGTACCCCAACTAAAAGAGTGGTAACACACACCTCAACCCCAAAAAATATAAATTTAAAGAGAGAGTAAGAGAGAGCGAGAGAGAGAGAGAGAGAGAAACCTCTACTGGAAATTTGTAGGGAGGGCACCCTGCCTCCTCTGAGGATTGTCCAATCTAGACATTCTCCTATGGATATATATATATTTTAAACCATGGTGAATCAGTAACTCGTTGGAGACATTCTCCTATGGACATTACTATATCTTGTATTGGCCCCATTAGGGTAGTGGATGAGGACACTTTCATTCCCTCTATTCCACTTCAAATGTTGCTATAAACATGAGACAATTTTGATCTCATCTCCATTCCCAGCTTTGGTCTTCATCATTCCTAGAAGGAAATTTGTACATTTGCTTTAATCTTATAGTTTGGGTTTACCCCCTCTCACTATGTTTACATTGTTTACTTTGTTCACATTGTTATGGCATCTTATCCTTGGCTACTTTTCCGCTTCCTTGGTTTTTTTTCTACCCCAGTTATTTTCTACTCTGCTTTACATAATTTCAAGTCCCATTAACCTGCTTTCATTCATGGATATCAGTAAAATCTAATATTTATCCTTTTTACTTTCTAACATATCGCATATTCAGTGAATCCCTTCCTCTTACAACATAAGGAAGAGATGAGGAACCCATGCTATTAAATACGATTCTGTTAATGTGATTTTCATGTTAATATGATTCTGTTTCATGTTATTCTTGTGAATGCTCTAAATGTAGAAAAATTGTTTGCTTCCACCAAGCTAACCCCATAGATAGTTGCATTCAAAAATTTGGTTTTCTCTAGCATAAAATAGTCTATGTGCCATCTGTTTATCGATGCAGTCATCTGATTGTGTTTGCGGGACACTTTTAGCCCCAATTCCCCATATAGTCCAAGAGACCAATCTAATTCTTGTCATGAAACCATTCCACATGTCATTATGATTGTTTCAGAATCTCCAAGTTATCTGACTGATCCAGGACAGGCCTTCATCCTAGAATATATTTACATTGTAAACAATAGTCGACAATAACTTACAAGTACTGCAGCCCACTAATTTCTCCAATGAACGAAGGCATTTCACCGGAAATCATGTTATTTCTTAGCACTCTGCACAGGAGATGCTATGTTAGAAATTTTGTTGTTTGGAAGACAAATAGCAAGATCAAATGGCTTACATTAAGTTCTAATTTATAAGCACAAAAGGCTAGGTCACTTACAGTTGAGTCAAATTTTTCAAGTTTTTTAAGAATGACAATGATGACACGCCTGAAGTTATGTCACTTAATTTCCTGCCAGCACATATAGAAAAATTATGCAAACAAAGAGAGGAGTCTACTTTCAATTTATGATCCGATTTACTCCATACTTAGACTTCCATTTCAACTTAAAAAAGCACTAGCACAAATGCCAATGAATATGTAAACAAACACGTACAATTGCGTCAAAGAGGTTAAGTTGGAAAAGCTTGAAGGAATTGGACCCTTAAGAGCATTCCCTTGTAGCCTCCTGCATCACCAATTGATTCAACATCATGTGCAAAGCCATACGAGAATGTAAAAAAAAAAAATGAAAAAATTGTATGTTTTGTAGTGGTACATTAAAATGTAAAATATAGGGAAGAAAAAATGTATGGACAAATATATAACCTGACATTTACATATTAAAAAATTGGATAGACTTATATTTTGAGAATATTTTTGACATTACATATATTGCTGAATTAATGTTTCCAGCAGATAAGGGGATGTACAGTTAGAGAGATATATGAGGAGCACAAATGTTATGCCAATCTATCAGTGCTACCTAAGGTGTTCACAACTTCATATACATACCAGCATAGATCCATCTTAACTCCAAATCTACCATGCATTGAGAGGGAACAAATCTCTCAAGATGCAAACTTCTTTTTGAGTGTGAAATTTGAGGAAAGATTTGCACCTCGAGAGATTTGATTTCTCTCATCACTTGGTAGATCTTTAGTTAAGATGGATCTATGTTGGTTCTTAATAATATTATTTATATTATATAAATTTCACATCTCTATATAAAAAAATATTCTCATTTTTTATTTTATTAAAACTTTGATTTAATTTCTATGGAATACCCATGGAATATTTTTAATAATAGTGAGGATAGAAGGTTTAGTTATATCTCAAAGGTAATTATAACATTTTTTCTTTTAGATTTAATTAAAATACTAAATTAAAATAAAATATTTATAAAATCTTTTTATTGTGAAATGAGTTATGGTTTTTGGGCATGTAGTATTGGTAAGCTAGGGTACTGGCCCATGGTATTGTAACAAAGTCTATTTACAAGTTAATAATATGCATGGTAAAGTGGAGGTGAATATCTGTGATTAAGAATTTTGTTAAATTGTAAGTATTAAGTTTTTATGTGTTTATTAATTAAATTTAAATATGGTTACAAAATCATTATTTTAATTTATATGGTAAAATGGATTTTAATTTATAGCTACTGTTTATATGTTATATTTTTTTCCCCGGGGAAAAATCACAATTTTCTATTAGTAAAGAAAATTACATGTTGTAGATGCCTGAGAGGCAGATGCAAATGTTGGGTGTGTGACCATCAAAATAAGTTCTATACAAAATATTGATTTGGGGTAGCATCAGATGTGCTCTAGCCACGAAATTTGGTGGAGAGGTTGGGGCACATCTGATCTTCAATACCCGGAAAGGGTTTGGGCAGATTCTAATCAGATAAGGAGATATTAAAATAATTAATATTTTTTGGAGTCCTAAGTCTAAACTTAGGGAAAATAAAATATTAATGTGTATTAATATGAATCTATGTTAGAGTGGTCCAAAAGGCATGGATCAAGGCAGATCTAACCTTAGCCGTTGATTAGGAACTTAATCTCACTGTTGAATTGTCAACAAGAAAAGTATAAGAGGAGGCTTGAGGGTCACTTGGAGGACAAACCAGATGATCAGTGATTATATTCTCTAGAGAGGGGTTTGCTAAGAGAGATAGAATCAGTGATCGAGAGAGTAGCTGAGGGGCATTGAGTACAGAGAAATAGAGAAGGCAAAGATTGTGTCAGGAGATCAACGTAGCAGCCAAGGAGGGTAACGCAGAGCCAGCAAGGGCTCATGCAAAGCCACGCAGAGCCAGCCAAGTGTTGTGCAGAGCACTAGAGGGCCCAGCGTAGCTGACACAAAGGCTTGCGTAGCTGACACAGGGCCTCCTGGGGCTGACGCAAGGCCAATGTGAGACAGAGAGGGGCTGTCGCAGTCCAGATTGGGAAGATGCTAGGGTTGCAGGAGCAGTTTTGTGCTGAGAAGCTCCCGAAAAGGTTTTCAAGGGTTTCAGCCAGGAGATTTCTCTCAAACTGTGAGGTATAGTTGCTAAGGAAATTCTCTGTTGGGTAGGCCAGTTATGGAACCCAGATTGTACTCTGATATTGCTTAATAAGAAAACCCTCGGATAGCTGCACCGATTTTCCTGCATTTGGTTTTCCAGGGACATTGGTCCAAAAATAATGGTGTCATGAGGTGTGTTTGTTCTTGTTTCTTTTAGTTGTTGATCTGTAATATGTTGAGCACGCACTGGTGTTTATTTTTAGTATTTACTTTGTAAATAACTTGTAAAAGAAAAATAACAAGTAGGTAGGAATAAATCATAAAAAGTGCATGAAGGTTTTCTAAATTAAGTAAACTTAGAAACTTTAGCATGGTATTAAAGGATGATTGCAGATCACAGGAGGACTAAAAGACATTAGCCGAGCGGAGCAATAGCAGCAGAAAACAACTGCCTTGAGGTGACAAAAGCTGTTTCTAGCAGCACAGAAGCCAAGGAAGTGTGATGGAAAGCCAGCCAGAGCCACACAGAAGAAGTCGGGAATTGCGCAGAGCCTAAGAGAGGCCAGCGTTGCTGACGCAGAGGGCCAGAGGGCTGACACAGGGCATCCCAGGGCTGACGCAGAGCCAGCATGAGGCAGAGAGGGGCTGACACAGTTCACAGAGAGGCAGTTGTTGGGGTCTAGAAGGCTGCAAAAATATTGCAGAGTGGAGTTGGTGAGGTACTGTAGTCAGAACAGTACCTGGCAGAGCAGGGCCAGAGGAGTTGTTACCGAGTGTTTCTAGCCAAGGAACCCGGATCAATAGTGCAGTGGCATAAGACGATTAGAGTAGGGGGCATCTCGACAAGCGGCAGAAGGATTTCCAGGAGGGAAATCAGGACTCAGAGGGAGTCCAGAAGAGAAATTCCAGACAGGAAGTAGAGACTCAGAGGAGTCGAACAGAGAAATTCCAGGAGGGAAGTAGAGGAGAGTCCTGGCACTACATGGGGTAAGAGACCAAGATAGACTGGACGGAGCATCGAACTTCGCAGTCTGGAAGGCCAAAATCTTGTCAGTGCTTGATAGGAATCATGTCAAGAACTTCGCCTTAAAGGTAGTAGTTGTCCCAGTCGACCCCAATGATAATGATAGGTACGAAGAGGCGATGGCGAGGGCCAAGTGCATTATCCTTGACGGGGTCAAGGATCATGTGGTACCACATATATCCGAGAAGCAAATGGCAGTTGAGATGTAGGAGGCTCTCAAGAACCTGTACCAACATACTTCTGTGCAGAGAAGAATGTTGCTTGAGAACCAGATGAGGTCGTATCAGATGAAGAAGGGTCAATCGATTAACACCTTCCTCGGAGGACTGAATGAGATCCGAGGCTAGTTGACTGCTATAGGAGTGACACCGGATCAAGAGCTTATGGTGAGGACAGCCCTGAATGTTGTCTCAGAAGATTGGGAAGTGTTTGTCCAAAGCATCTTGGGCAAAGGGAATCTCCTACCTTGGGATGAGATGTGGGAAGCTCTTCACCAGAAAGAGATCAGACGGCAATTGAAGACAGGTAGCGGTAGCAAAGGGATCAAGGTCAAGCAAGAGGAGGAGGATGTGGCCCTAGCATCTGAGGGAAAGCAGGAGAAGCAGAAGAAGAAAGATATCTCCAAGATCAAGTGCTTCCACACTAGGGAGATGGGTCATTATGCAACCCAATGCCCAAGGAAGAAGAGTAAGGGAGAGTCTTCTGAGACTAAGGCAGCGCCAGTACGGGAAAAGAAAGAAGTTTTGACAAACAATGACTGTTCCATGAGTGCACACACACCACTTGAGCGGAAGTGGGGAGACATCAAGCTGTAGTCAGATGAACTACAGGCGATGAGGGGCAGGATCCTTGAGGTACCCAGCCTCTTGGATTAGACCTTGCTATGGGAGCCCCGATGAGGAGTAGCAGGACTACCTGGGTGAGTAGAGACGAATGCGGATGGAATGGCAGAGGGAGCTACAGTGTAGGAGTCCCAAGACAGCGCGAGGCTAGCAGGTTGCAGCAGTGCGAGAGGCACAGGAGTGTTGCACCAGCATAGGATGAGGTGTGCAACGGTGCAAGATGCAGGGAGTTGTTGCAGCAACATAGAGGTCAGAGACGGAGCACTTGTCATCGGTAGAGGGAGCTTCAGCATCAGTGGGTGTTTCTAGCCCAATAGGGAGGTCAATTGGAGGATTAGTTACTTACTTCTCAGTAACTGAGTTGCAGTGCAGCAGTTTGCAGAACGATTCAACATGATGAGAGGAGCATTGTGGATGCAGTGCTGGGAGAAAGGACCAACAACAGGCTAGCAGCATGGATGCAGAGGGAGATATCATATAGATGCAGCAGTGGCAGTGGCAGAACCATGGGCAATAGTACAGAAGGCAATAATGCAAAAGATGTTGGGTAGGAAGTCCTAGCATCAGCACAGGTATCGATGCCAGATGATCAGAGTAATACTCACTGAGGAGTATTGCTAGAGCATAGTCCTCGCTAAGAGGGAGTGCTGATTTGGGGTAGCATGGGATGTGCTCTAGCCACAAAATTTGGTGGAGAGCTTGGGGCACATGAGATCTCCAATACCCAAAAAGGGTTTGGGCAGATTCTAAACAGATTAGGAGATATTAAAATAATTAATATTTTTTGGAGTCCCTAAGTCTAAACTTAGGGAAAATAAAATATTAATGTGTATTAATATGAATCTGTGTGACACATTAATATTAATCTGTGTTAGAGTGGTCCAAAAGACATGGATCAAGCCAGATCTAATCTTAGCCGTTGATTAGCGACTTAATCTCGGCTGTTGAATCGTCAACAAGAAAAGTATAAGAGGAGGCTTCAGGGGCACTTGGAGGACACACCAAATGATTAGTCATTCTATTCTCTAGAGCGAGGTTTGCTAAGAGAGATAGAATCAATGATCAGGAGAGAAGCTGAGGGCGATTAAGTACATAGAAATAGAGAAGGGAAATATTGTGCCGGGAGTGCAGTGCAGCAGCCAAGGAGGGTGATGCAGAGCCAGCAAGGGCTCATGCGGGGCCACACAGAGGCAACCAAGTGTTGTGTAGAGCACCAGAGGGCCTAGCGTAGCTGACGCAGAGGCTTCCAGAGCTGACACAGGGCCTCTTGGGGCTGACGCAAGCCAATAAAGGCTGATGTAGGGCCATCATGGGACAATGAGTGGCTGACTCAGTCCAGATTGGGTAGACGCTAGGGTTGCAGGAGCAGTTTTGTGCTGAGAAGCTGCTGGAAAGGTTTTCAGGGGTTTCAGCCAGGAGATTTCTCTCAAAATGTGAGGTATAGCTGCTAAGGAAATTCTCTGTTGGGTAGGCCAATTACGGCACCTAGATTGTACTCTGATATTGCTTAATAAGAAAACCCTCAGATAACTGCACTGGTTTTCCTGCATTGGGTTTTCCATGGATATTGGTCCAAAAATAATGGTGTCATGTGGTGTGTTTGTTCTTGTTTGATCTGTAATATGTTGAATATGCACTTGTGTTTATTTTCAGTATTTACTTTGTAAATAACTTGTTAAAGAAAAATAACAAGTAGGTAGGAATAAATTAGAAAAAGTGCATGAAGGGTTTCTAAATTAAGTAAACTTAGACACTTCAACACAAAAAACCCTTATAGGGTGGACTGTAATCAGTGTTGTAATAATATATACATGATACGTCTATATCAAAATACTGTGTCAAAATTTTACTACAAAATTAGGGCCTGTTGGTCCTTAGATATTGTTGATCTATGTACGGTCGATGGTAGTACTGGAAGTGTTCATCATCCTATTATTTGTTTATGAGCTAAATGCCCCTGGGAAAGACCGTTGCCTCCTTGGATAGTTGGTCAGCAGCCTGATTGCACTCCTTGTAAATATGTTGACAAGAAATATATTCAAATTGTGATTTGAAAAGAAATGTCTCATCCAATATATTTCTAAGTGAATGCATATGACAAATGGATGCATTATTGAACCATTTTATGATGATTTTTGAATCCCCAAAGATTTGTAGATGTTTTCAGTCATGTGCAAGTGCAAAGTGGAGCATGTGACGAAGAGTGATTAGTTCAACGAAATTATTTGTGCTTGGCCCCAAACCCATTTGTATGCACAAGGTGTGATTTTCGGATTTGTGCAAAAAAATTCGCCCTCCACATCCTTGTTCTTGAGCAGCGCCATCAAAATAGGCCCATGATATACTACGATTTATGACTTCGGCAGTCACTGTTCGGGCAGGGGATGTGTTATCTTCATCCAGAATGTCATGGTATACAGATATTATTCGGGCGATAGAAATGGGCCAGTTTATAACCTTGTCTCCAAAAATAAATCCATTTTGGTTCAGCTAAACAGACTAGCATATAATCAAAGGAATGTAGTGATGCTTTTTGTTTGAGGTCCCTAATCTCCATTGGTTCCAAGCATCCACAATGTTGTTCCCGGCCCATCGGGCATTTATAGATAGGGATGAGAGGACCTAAGTCCATAGTTCCATAACCGAGCCACATTGAAGGAATAGATGATCATTTGATTCTTCCACCTGTTTGTATAATCCACATCTGGAGGGACCATGATATGACCTGTGCACAAGATTGGTGCCAGTAGATGTTTTGTTCTTGAAGATGTTCCACATGAGCAATCCGGTATGAGGTGGGGCTTTGAGCTTCCATATATGATGCCAACAATTAGTGAATATAGGTGGAGTAAGCAACTTGAATGACAGGGTAACCTTCTTTGGGTGTATATGTTCCGTGCCCAGCATGCACCCAAATAAGCTCATCTGCCCCTTCTTTGATGCGAACATGGGATTCTAACAGAGCCTTTAAGTATTCATCCCATGCCTAATGCCATAGAGCTGGGATGCCTAAATCCCCAGCCGGTTTCAATGCTTGTGCGAAGATGGTGGAGTTCTCCATGTCTGCTATGTTTGCAAGCTTGTTTATCTCATTTTGTTTGAGGTGCTGAATGAGATCATGGGGGAGCTGATACAAATTGCCATTGCCAGTCCACGGATCAATGCTAATCCTTACCGAATGACCATCACTGGTGCACCAAATTAAACCATTTCTTACAATGGGTAGAGCGTGGAGAACAACTCTCCAAATTGAAGAAATGTCCATTTTATGCCCAGTGGGAAGCCGGATCCAATCAATGATTTGTAATGGCCAGATGTATTTGTAATGCATTACCTCTATCCATAGACTGTTAGATGTGAGAATAAGCTAGCCCATTTTAGCAGCAAGTGCATGGGCAAAAGCTGATAGATCTTTTAATCCCCAACCCCCCCACTTCTTTGGTAGTGCAATTTGGGTCCATCCCACCCATGCAAATGGTTTACCTTCCTTATTTTCATTCCAAAGGAATCTGCAACATAATTTTTGAATCCGAGCCAGGATGCCCTTAGGGATCCATGCTAATGACATCCAGTACACTGGCGTTGCCTCCAGAACCGATTTGATGAGTACCAGTCACCCTACCCTTGATAGGAATCTATGGTTCCAATTGTGCAACGTCTTTTCTATCTTGGCTACCAACCATGTCCAATCAACAATCTTGTAACCATGGGGTTTAATCTGGAAGCCTAGATATTTAAGTCCAGCCTCCAATTGTAATCGCTGATAGGGAAAATTTTGAGAGGCTATCTACATTTCCTGAATTGAGCAAGCAAATAAAGTGATGGTGGATTTCATCCCGTTGGGCTCCATATCTGTAGCAGCTGTAAAAAGTAGCAAGATATCATGGAAAGCAGTGGAGTCTTGGATACCTCCATTCAAAAATATAATCACATCATCCACAAAGAGGAGGTGGGTAATGATACATTGATTAGTGATCTTTAGACCTAGTATCCTCCCCTCCCTTCTGGCATGGTGCATGATTCGACTGAGTCCCTCCATAACAAGGAGAAATAGGAGGGGGGATAGATAGCATCCTTGCCTCGGCCCATGTTATGCATGAAAGAAATAGGAGGCAAAGCCATTTATGAGAACACTGAAAGATGCAGTTGTAATGCAACTCATGGTCTAGGTGATAATGATAATTGGAAACCCAAGTGTGTGAGGAGCATTCTGATGTATAGCCAACTAATCCTGTCGACAGCCTTAGATAAGTCAATCTTGAGAATGGTTCATTTGAGCTTCTTCAACTTGATAGAGTGGAGGGCCTCTTGAGCAGTGCCCACAACCTCATGAATTTGACGATTGTGAAGGAAGGCAAATTTCTCAGGAAGAATATGATTAGACAGAATGGGCTTAAAGATGGTTAGCGATAATCTTAGCAATGATTTTGTAAAGGCAGTTGCAGAGAGAGATGGGCCTAAAGTCATTAAATGAGTTGGGCGAGTCCACCTTGGGAATAAGGGCGATGAAGGTGGAGTTAATGGCCTCGTAAAGGTGTCCTATAAGTCTACATTCCTCCACCAGATTGAGCAGATCATGTCCAATGATATCAAAAAAGGCAATATAGAATTCAATTGTCCACCCGTCTAGCCCTAGGCTCTTATCTTTCTTAAACCATTTTATGGTGCCCTCTAGGTCGTCCATGGAAACATGTTTGACAAGATCCTCTGAGTCTTCATGATCCACATATCGGGGGAATAACCTTGCTATGCAGATAATTTCAGCTAAGGAAGCCCAAGGGGGGGCCTTGAATAGCTCCTAGAAGTGCGAATTCCCTAGGTGAGCTAGTTGGTTAAAGGAGGTGGCAAAGTTTCCATCATTAGTGGGCATGTTCCACATAGTATTGTTGGCCCTCCGTCCTTTGGCATAATTGTGGAAAAATTTGGTATTATCATCTCTGGCCTTTAACCAGATAACCCTACTCCTGAGGCGCCAGGTTTCCTCATGGTCTTTTAGAATCTTGGCTCTGTCTGACTCTAAGCCAATGAGGTGAGTTTTTGCAGCATCTGATAAAAATCCTCTGCCATGCTCATCCTATTTATATGTTATATATTTTAATGTAATATGCATATTACGATTTTCTTTTATCTAAAAAATTGTTTGTAATTTTATTAATAAAACAAAATTACAATATAACAAATTGAATTTTATTATTTTATTACTTTTGACTTTTTATTTTTAATTAAGCCCACATTTATATGTTTACACTCATTTACGGACACTACATCATCTCCCTCATACTGGGCTTTAACCTTCTATTATTTTTTAATTGAACCGACATGTAAATGTTTACAAACATTTACACCACTAAAACATTGCCCCCCATATTGGGCAGTAGAGCACCTCTCGGCCCAATAAGTGCCTCTACCTACACCCTAACAATAGCAAGTGTGTAAAAGTCCACTACAAATCAAGTAAGCCCTATGTTAATATATGATATGCTAGAGGACCTTATGCATGTTGAAGGTCATTCAAATGAAAAAAGAATGTCTTCTTAAACATTGGTAGCAATATATAAAGGTTTTCACAAATGACAAATAAATAAATAAAAATAGAACTAGCTTGCTGTTTGGTAACTGTTACCCACCAATATGTATGGTAACTGTTACCCACCAATATGTAGGGTAACTCTAGAGGAGTCCTCAAGATATTTTTTGTTTTTTTCTCATGCAGCACAGAAACTTGCCATCAACAGGTCAAGACTCGAGAGGAGCAAAATCTGCCATTACAGAGCTGACACTGAATTATATTCAGCCACTGTGTCCCATAAGACTCAATAAGAATTGAGATTTGTTTGGTATTGTTTTGAGATTTTCAATGTCGTTGAGAGTAAGGTATTGATGCTGCTTGATTCATAAGGGAATGGCACCAATCATTGTCAAGGACAATATTTGGTAGATTTTCTATCTACAATTGTTGATAATTAAGCAGTGCTATAGCCAAACTCTTATTACAAGACAGAATGTCTATCATACCTAAATATCACATGCTTGGGCATGGTTCCTTCATAAATTTGAGATAGCACAGTTATGTTTCATGTTATATGTTGTATTTCAGTCTACAGCGTGGCCTTTGTTGGAGAATCATTCAACTGATGATAAAATTGTAGGGTTCAAGAATCCCCCAGTTTCTGACCTGTGGCGGCGCTTGTCTCTGTTAGAAATCAAAAGGGGCAATTATGAAGGTTATTTTCAGTAAAGGTTTAACCATTTTGTAACTGCACTAAGGTGAAGGAAGGACTGGTGGATTGAAGGCCCAGTCAAGGAGGTTCTGTGTGGATTGATAGAGCAGGTGTATATGATAATACGGTGGCAAAAAGTTTTTGTAATTATATAGCAGAGTGGTTTGATTCACAAACCATATGGCCAACTTTCATTCCGATATCTTATTTGGTGTACCAACCTCCATTTATATTGCTGATATGCCATTAACCCTGGAGAAACAGACTTTCAGAGGTTCACTTTGAGTACAGGGGCATTGGCATCATTTGAAAGACAAAAATCTAATTAAAAAGTCAGAGTTCAGGTACTGGTCAAGGTTATCACCTTGGCCAGCCTTATCTAGCTGCACTTAAATAAATGTTGTCCAGCACACCAGGAGTATAGAACGAGTGAAAATGTAATATCCCCAATTTTGTGAGCATGAGAGTAACTAGGGAGTTTTGCCCAATTTTAGTAATATTAATTATAAAGGGGCAAATATTATTGAAGAACGGTGGTTAGTATTATTTTATCCGAGAATAAAGGCAAATTATTATTTTATTAAATGGTAGCAAAAGTGACTTAGTGGAATATGGCCCCCACCAATAAAATAATATTAAAAAAGGAGTCTAGAGGCATGAGAAGAAATTATAAAAGGAGGATGGACTCATTTTGTAGATTATCTTTGGTCATTTTACAATTTTATCATTAGTTCCCTTGAGTTGCTTAGCCAAGACAACCGTGTTCAGCAAAAGGAATTTCCGAGAGGAAATTCCACCTCTACCTTCGGTGAATTTCGAGTGTCACCCTAGGGGAGTAAAAAGGAGTCCATCTCAAGGCTTCTTTAGGAGCTATATTGCAGACCATTTCTAGCTGGAGCGGTCTTCTCTTAGGGCACAAAAGGAAATTCAAAGGCGCTGAGAGAAGCTAGCAAACAATGGAGTTTTGGCCAGATAATTTGCAGAGATTTATCCATAGGGAGGGTGAGTTTTTCCTTGGGGATTTACAGGGCCGAGAGTGCTGCATTTTGGAGGACCAGATTTATCTATTCCAGGGCCTGCGCAGGGATTTACTGGGAGCTTTTGTGCACTTGCAGATATTCAGAATTTGGGGAGCATTCATGTTGGGATATGCTTGGTGATTGAGGGGAGAAATTTGCAGGAGTTAGGAAGGATTTCTTGGAGGGATATTTGGGCCAAATTGAGCAATTTACACTTGTTGGGGGTCACCAGGGTTCGGTGGATTCAGCCCAAATTCTTTCTAGCTTATGGTGGGTTTGGTGAGAGAAGGCTAGGATTAATTTTACAAAATTCTCTGAGCACCTTTGAGGGAAAAATTCCTAGTTCCATTCAACAGTTAGCAGCATAAATTGTTGGAGGAGGGCGCAATTTATCCTAGGACCATTTCCACCACTCGGGTCCGTGAGATATTTCTAGGTTTTGTTGGAGCTGGTGTGGAGAGCCTACATTTAATTTTGCAGAATTTTTGGAGTAGATTTGAGGGCCAAAATCTCATTTCACCTACAGCAACAGTGGAAATAATTTTCTGGGCTAGCACAAAATCATGGTGGGAAGCTCATCTGACATTTGGGCAGCTTGATCATCACTTGGGTTTGGATTTGCTTGTTGTAGCAAGCCAAGGTTCCTCTTTCATACTCATTTGTACTCTATTTGCTCAAAAATAAATAAAATGACTCAGAGTTTTGGTGCATTTCTTCTTGTCTTGTGATTTCCTATGTATGTGTTGAATTTCCTAGTTCTTGTCATACTACATCTTTCTGTTAATCACTTAATACTTCCATTAGGAATATTATAGTGGTATCAGAGCCATAATATTGGGTCACCATGTGGGAAACCATTCATTCTATGACAAGACCAGAATAAAAAACTAAGAAATCATGGGATCCAAAGAAAGGTTAAAATCAAACAACATGGCAGTAAACTTGAATGAGGTGATTAGGATGCAACAAATGATAATTGATGTGGGGGAGCAACTGAATCATACAACAATTGGGAATCGGGACCATTCACAATTACACAACAAATCCACTATGCCCAAAATTGTGGATAATGCATCAAGATGGCAAGACATGATTGCAACTCATGTGGAGTTATTTGCAGCAAATTGGGGGGCATACCAATCATTGGGACATGTCATTCAGGCGTCCCTCTCTTTTTGGGAGTTTTGTGAACTATGAGACATGCACAAATCAGTGGGAATTTAGTGGAATTATGCAGGAATGATGAGAAGGATTAAGGAAGAAGATAAGAGAGTAGTTCAAGGGGCCATGGTTGGCAAGAAGATAGTTGAGCATACACCCGTTCATGAGATTCTATCCATTGTTGAGGTATCCATTGATGAGGTATCCCAAGTTATGACCGAGTTCTTAGGTGAGAGTAGCGCACCACAGGTTGATGAGGTGTCGAGAGACATCTCCACTGTTGATGAGGAGCCAATAGGTACAGAGACATCTAGATCTATGACCGAGTTATCGGACAACAATCACCTACATCTGACTGGTGAGCATGTCCTGCGTGTTGGGTTGTCTATGGAGGAGAAGTTGGAGGCTCGTGTTGAGTCCATGATGGAGGAGGATGTGCAACCATCCTTTGGGCTAGCCATTGATGAGGGGCAACATATAGACCACACATTGGGATTTTAGCATAGTTTGCTTTAGAGGCACACTGATGGGATATACAACATTATTAACCCACCCTTATGCATTGGGTTTAGAGAGGAAAGATTGTCTAGACATACCCGAGGGGATGGCCAGCTTAGTAGGACAGAGCGACATGAGTTTAGTATGACACCACATCAGCTTGGAGGGCTTGTTCCTTCCACGGGGGATTGTACATCCGATCCCTCCTTTGGGATTGGATGGTGAAAGGTACTGAGTTGGTACTCGATGGAGTAGGCTAGGTAGTTGGATACATCCATGGTCACAATTCAGTAGAGGCCAAGGATTACCAAAGGGACTCGAGGGCCAGACTCTTGTTGGGATCCAGGTGGGATTTCCCATCACATCATAGAACTGGTAGGTGATGGTAGTAGCTACATGATGGATCCGACGTTTGGGTGCATGCACATTTTCAGATCTCCATCAGAGCCACGGTCAACTCTAGTGACAGGATGGTTTGACAGGGGAGCGGACAAATTTCATGAGTTCTCTTGGCATATTGACTGTGTGTGAATTCACAGGGTGATTAGCTTACTCTGGCAACAACTGGTAGCAGGAGGTGGCCTTAGCAGGCTATCAGACAGGGCATTGTACGGAGATAATGCACTCTTATTGGCATATGGGACGTAGGAGTTACTGAGGCTAAGCATAGTAGTATCATTTTAGTCAACATGTGAGGAGTTAGGCCTCTTAGGTCTATCTGGCAGGTGAGGAGATATAGCTCACATCGTGGAGGGCTTACTAGCAGAGTGTTAGTAGAGATGGCGACCCTGACAGGATGCGAGATGTTGCCTATGGACTCAGTCTTAGACCTTGATATCTGTAGTGACCAAACTTGAGTTACTGATTATTAGCATGCTTACGAGACGTGTGTATGATAGCTACATACACATGCATAGCAGGCATTGCACCAGTATACATACTAATTTAATTATATAAATGTCTATGAAGAAAATGAATTAGTTTTTAAAAGTATTAATTAATATCTTATTTATTAAGTAGTACAATAAAATAATTTATTTTCATTAATAAAATTTTATTTAAATAATAAATAATTATTATTACAATGGACAAGATTTATTTTACATGCATAGATCTTTGGACAATTCATGATAAGGTACTTAAAAGAAAATACTCTTCTCGAAGTTGGTTGAGAGAATAAAGTTAAAAATCTCATTTAATGTATAATGACCAACTCAAGTAAAAATATCTTAATGGATAAGGTTAAATCTTAAGATTAATTGGAGGAAAGGAAGGTGGGGTTTCTTCGGAGGGAAGAAACCTTCCCTATATAAAAAATCGAAAGGAGAAGTAAGGGAGGAGGAAAAATCAGTTTTGGGAAAACAGAGGATGGCCTTCACCTTTGGAATATAGTGCAAGGAGGAGGAAATATAGAGAAGGGTGATAGGAAAATAAATCTGTTTGAAGGATGAGCCAAGGGCTCGATTCTGAACTAAAAATTGGGAAACTTTGAGCTGTTCTTGGAGTTTTGGGCACGGGGGCCAGTGGACTTCCATTTCGAAGTCCTCTGTATTTGGGAACTACAGAGGCTGATCCTAGATAGGCAGGGAGGAATCAGTTGGTTTGGTAACAGAACAAGAAAACTCGGAGCAACGTGGACTAACACCAGATGGGAGAATCAAGTACGCAATTGCATTTAATTTGATAGAATTTTAATCAAGAAATTTGTCCATCTAGTTGAATCTTGACAGTAGTCCTTACAATATCCACGGGTGTATAGGGGTATGCAGTGGTGCACAACATTATGTGGGGGAGCACGGAGGTTTGTAGTGGTGCATAGTGGTGTGCAAGGTTGTACCATGGTGTAGGAGGAGTGGTTTACATCTTAGTGCATTCCCTCATAGAGTGACAAACACATCGATACAGGAGGGATACTAGTTGATTTGGGATGATGCAACAACATATAGCAGGGTCCGACGGTGCACAGAGATGTGTGATTGGGTGCAATTGTATGCTAGGAGAAACGAGGATACATGGTTATATGCTATTATGCAGTAGTTTGTGAGGTTTCACTATGGACTGAGGGAGTGCTATTAGTAGGGAGATTTCTTGATGAGGATTTCAGGCATGTCATTGTGGTGGACATACCCAGGTTGGGAGAGCGGATTAGTCACGGGACGGGTCATAAGCGTCCACATGAGTTCTTGATCACACTCATCAAAACCCATACATCTTCAACTCGTTGGCACCACGTGCAGTTGAGGGGAGCCTTGTTGTGTTCAATCTAAACCCACAATGTGGATTGCAGGACTTGGGGGATTTTCCTGAGACGATGCTATGAGATTCAATGCCTCAAGGGTATGATAGATATTCTCCAGTGGAGAAGTAGGGTCGGAGCGTGAGTTAACAACCACAGGTTGGGAGATGAGGTGATATTCTGTAGGGGTGGCATATCGTTCATCACTAAGCCTAAACTTGGGGAGTTGAACAAGGGGGAGACATGTGCCACTCTTTCCACAGGGCATGTCAAGATCCTGCATGAGTAGAGAATACTGTGTATGATTGAGGCAGTTTTACAGTGGGTGTCCGAGATCCAAACATTGTATCAGCACATTATCGAGAGGATGGATGGCAAACTTAGTGGTGGTGGTTGGAAGGAGTAGGATGGATCCACTTACATTGTGTCAATTGCGAGTATCGGAAACCCATATATTGGCTGCATTCCAGGGGTAGCTATTTGGCACATGTGGTTTCCAACGGTCTTCAGTACTATGAAGTTTAGCATGCATCAGATTAGTTCATGATATATGGAGCATATATATTGATTGCATGCAAGGACTAGAGACGAGGCATGGATGGATTCCAATAGCTGTCAGAACTATGTCGCAACAAGTTTGGTTATGGGATCTGAGGATTCAGTTGGTTGATAGATCACACTGTCTCATGATGAGCGAAGTCAAGGCAAAGAGTGACCTGGTTCACTCTTGGGTTGACACATGGGGGTTCGCAGAGGCCTTCATTGTATGGCGAGGTAGGCTTTCCCTGTTGCTGCTTGGGGTTAGCTTTGGATGGGTAGGCTTTGGCATCATGGAGATGCCTGGGCAGGATATATTTGGCATTTGTTAGCATTTCACCACTAGGTTCCAGGAGAGGAGGATGCAGTTTGCGCATTATGGGAAGTCAATTGTAATCAGAGTGGCGCAACGTCGGCATGGTGGCATATTTTGAGATTAGTATGGGACCCTGGTATCAAGGGATTCATTTATGATGGGATGGTGAAAGGATTTAGGAGGACTCGGTGGAACATTTAGGACTTCGGTATTGTTTACAATGACAGCTTGGTCAGTAGAGAGAGAGAGTGATTGTTCGAGCATTGCTTGAGGACAAGCAATTTTTGGTGGGGAGGACTGTAATATCCCCAATTTTGTGAGCATGAGAGTAACTAAGGAGTTTTGCCCAATTTTAGTAATATTAATTAAAAGGGGCAAATATTATTGGAGAAAGGTGGCCAGTGTTATTTTAGCAAAGAATAACAACAAATTATTATTTTATTAAATGGTAGCAAAAGTGACTTAGTGGAAAATGGCCTCCACCAATAAAATAATATTGAAAAAGGAGTCTAGAGGAATGAGGAGAAATTATGAAATGAGGAAGGACTCGTTTTGTGGATTATCTTTGGTCATTATACAAATTCAACATTAGTTCTCTTCAACAACTTAGCCAAGACAACCGTGTTGTTCAGCACAAGGAATTTCCGCGCAGGAATTCCACCTCTACTTTCGGTGAACTTTGAGTGTCACCCTAGGGTAGTAAGAAGGAGTCCATCTCAGGGCTTCTCAAGGAGCTACATTGTTGACCATTTCCAGCTGGAGCATGCTTCTCTTAGGGTGAAAAAGGAAATTTGAAGGGGCTGAGAGAAGCTAGAAAACAATGGAGTTTTTGGTGGAGAATTTGCAGAGATTTATCATAGGAAGGGCGAGTTTTTCCTTGGGGATTTGCAGGGACGAGAGTGTTGCATTTTGGAGAACTGAATTTATCTATTCCAGGGCCTGCGCAGGGGTTTACTGGCAGCTTCTATGCACTTGCAAAGATTCAGAATTTGGGGAGCATTCATGCTAGGATCTGCTTGTTGATTGAGGAGGGGAATTTGCAGGAGTTAGGGAGGATTTCTTGGAAGGAGATTTGGGCCAAATTTAGCAGTATCTAAACTGTAGGGAGTTTTCTGGCCAAATTATGCAATTTACACTTGTTGAGAGTCACCAGGGGTCGGTGGATTCAGCCCAAACCCTTTCTAGGTTTTTGTGGGTTTAGTGAGAGGAGGCTAGGATTAATTTTATAGAATTTTCTGAGCACTTTTGAGGGAAAATTCCTTGTTATATTCAACACTTAGCAGCATAAATTATTGGAGGAGGGCGTAAATTATCCAAGGACCATTTCCACCACTTGGGTCCGTGAGATATTTTTGGGTTTTATCGGAGCTGGTATGGAGAGTCTACATTTAATTTTGCAAATTTTTGGAGTAGATTTGAGGGCCAAAATCTTAGTTCACCTACAGTAGCAGTCGCAATAATTCTCTCGGCTGGCACAGAATCATGGTGGGAAGCTCATCTGACATTTGGGCAACTTGATCATTACTTGGGTTTGGATTTGCTTGCTGTAGCAAGCCCAAGTTCCTCTTTCATACTCATTTGTACTCTATTTTCTCAGAGATAAATAAACTTGTTGATTTGGGGTAGCATTGGATGTGCTCTAAGCCTCAAGTTTTGCAGGGAGGCTTGGGCACAGGTATTCCAAAGAACCCAGAAAGCATTTTTGTAAATTCCACCCATAAGTGATTTGATTAAAATAATTAATATTTTGAATGGGGTTCCTAAGTCTAAACTTAGGAAAATTAAAATATTAATGGGTATTAATCTAATCAGTGGTGAAACTTCTAGAAAAAGCCATGGATCAAGCCAAAACGATCTGAACCTTTGATTATGTTTTAATCTAGGCCCTTGGTTGTCCAACAAGAAGATATAAGATGGGGCTTGAGGGTCGTTTGGAAGACACAGAGAGATTGAGAAAATCAATTTTCTGAAGTGAGAAGTTCTTAGGAGGAAAATCGATTGAGGAGATTTGCAGCAAAGGAGCAGTGAGAATCTAAAAAAAGAAATTTCCAGAGAGTATGAGGCAGAAGGAGAACAGAAAAATGTCCAGAGCAAGGCTAATGCTGGCCCACGCAGAGACAACGCAGTCCTTGAGGGGAAGTCGAGTTCCTGCTAAGGGAAGTCGAAATTCAGTTGTCAGAAGCCAGGGTGTGAGTCTGGGAGGTAGAAATTCGATTTCTTAGCTAGCAGAGATCTAAAGGAGAGGCAACGTAATACCCAGGAGGGGTGACGTAGAAACTGCCTAGGTGTTGACGGTGCTTGACCTGCCAACATATCAGGGGATCTCCTGGGTAAGAAGTCCCAACTAGACCTCAAAACGTTTGGTGTAGGAGTCCCAACAGTCGGTCATATGGTATCGCCTTCACCGCAGTTGCGCGTAGACGCAAGTAAGATATCCCCGTTCGTAGCAAGGGTGTGACATATGTAGCAAATCAAGGAAGGTGCATGAATGGTTCTAACACACGGAGGGTGATGTGAGTGCGCCCCTTGGAAACCTGTGAAATCACAGAGTTAAGAAGGGAACACACAAGCAAAGATGCATCACAAACTGGAAGGCAAGTAAGCTAGCAATCCAAAGTGATGGTTAAACCAACAACACATTTCAGCAAGATTCATACATACATATACAGAAAGAGTCTATACACACATGCGTAAGCAAATAGATACATTTATCATATAGAGTAAACAAGATAGCTGAAATACAACACGACATATGCATGAAACGTGTTGACTCTATTATATTAAGAAGTGAAAGTTCCAATCATACAGTACAACCATGACCGACCACTAGTCCCGACAGCGGAACGTTAAAGTCACTGTTGTCTGCTCCTCCAAAGAGATGTACTAGCTCTACAATGTGGAGAAGCCAAGGCTCGTTACAATACTCTCCAAGCTTTCTCTAAGATACCCCTATCGAAAGCTTAGCTGACCAAAAGCCTCTACAATGAGTTATGAGGTACTATATATAGCAAAGGGTGGGGTGACCCTTGACATTCACCTTTGTGACTGTTTACCTATCCTCATGACTCTTCAACTACTCTATGATTGTTACATTCAACTATTGACACTTGAAATTCCACTTGACAAGATGTTACGTACAATCTGCACATGTACCCATGTGAAACAAAATAGGCTTGAGCAAGCCATGCAAGCTATCACTAACACTCAGACAGTTGTGGTAAGACCAACTCTTCAACATCTTTGCGATGATCAATGGTGGCAAACTAATGCCAAGCTTGGTTGTTCGCGATGTTGTCCGTGCGCTCAATGGTGACATCCTGCTGAAAGCGAACTCTTGCCTCCGTTGCATCTAGGTACACTGATATGGCTCCTCTGTCCAACTTGTCTAATAACATGCGCATTATTGTCTTGAGTGCAATTGGACTAGCAACATAATGATGCATAGTGTCTGTGTTGATCTCCAAGTGTGCGTTGGGGACCATGCGCATCAACTTGTTGAAATACATGTTCAGCTCAAGTCGGACTTGCTTCTTGTCTTTGCCTCGGTGAGCGTGCCGAATGGGTGGGATTGCATGCGTGCACATAATGACATCCATGTTCCTGAATAACCTTGCATGCGATCGATAGCACTGCTCACCCTGTCTGCTCGATGCCAGCTCTTGGATGGGTCCATAACTTGTATGGGCACAGTTTCATCAGTCTGTGCATGGTGCGCCTCCTGCAGTACCTGTTCTCACTGCAACTTCTTCTCTTGTCGATGCAACTCCTGTTCTTCTTTGAGTTGTCGCTTCAGCACTTGCAACTCCTCTATTTTCCTCCATGCCTTCACGTGATCCTCTCGTCATGCCGTCGCCTCATAGCCTCATTCTCCAAAGCTTCTTTCATCAAAAGGGGATCTGCTTCAGCTTGCAACTTTGTTCCGCCTCTGCACTGTCAAAAACCTTCCTCTTGCATTTGTCGCATGTAGGTGTGCTACCTTCTGCTACTACTGATGACGCTGCTCGCTGTGACGATGTCGCCATGTCATCTTGATATCGTTGTCCATGAACAACTTGATGTCTTCATAGATAGGTAAGTTCATAGACACTTGATCGACTGCATCCCCAATCATGCCCTGAACGATGTCTTCGACTCTGCTCCCCTGGAAGCCATTGTACCTGTGTTGCCGTTGAGATTGGCAAAAAAACACATGTGTTACCTGGAGACATAGAAAAACTCATGACAAGAAATCTGTCAGTTGAAAACCAAAACAAACCGGAGGACTCATATGCAACATACCTGTGTGACTATCTGTGAAGATTGCGAAATTTTCACCGGGAGGTTGGGACACTGACTGCCAAAACTGCGCAAGGCACAGTCCAGGTTGTGGAGAGGCTGACTAATTGTTGGAACTGCACAATGCGCAGTCCAACCTAGCTTACTAAGGACCGAAATTGCACAATGTGCAATTTCAGTCAACAGTGACATGCAAACCAACAAACTGCATTGCGCAGTTTCTGGGGCCAGCGAGGCTCTACCTCCCTAAATTGGGCAATGCAAGCCTGGAGGTCGGTGTTGGGCCAGATTTGCGCAATTTTTGGAGGGAAGGTAGAGCCTTCACTTCCATAAATGCTCAATGCTAGCCAGGCAAGGCAAGCTCTGGGCTAAGGCAGCCTAGACTCGCTGACGGGCGATTGAAAACAGGAGAAGTTTGAATGCATGGTGATACTGAATGTAAACAAGAGTGAATGATCATGCATGTAAACAATAGGTATAGGATTCATAAAACAGGAAAGCATGCATGTGTGTGAAGCGAGTCGCCGCAACGGCGACCATCAGTGCAAAAACAGTGTCATGCATGTGACAACAGTGAGATGCGAATGAAAATTGAAACAATGGTTCTACAAGATAATATACATTGAAATGACAGCAAGCGCTCATTGAAATCAAGTAGAAAACACCCACACAAGCCAAAATAGAAAAAGCGACAGAAACGCAGCACAAGACATGCAAAGAGGGCTTACCCCTAAACAACTGAGCTGAATGTGCCGACGACTCCTAGATGTGATGTGGGATGTCAGAGCTACAATATCGATGTGAGGAATGAGCTCTGTAGCTTTTGGTTCATAAGTTTTGATAAAATCAAGTTTATGACGCACATGCCACAAATCTAGGAAAAGAGACACTTGGCAGGAGGTTTCTAAAATGAGCATTGCATGTAACCTCTAGCTGCTAAAAATAGATCCCTAAATCCAAGGATGCCTTTGCATGCTACCTTGGGAACAACAATCCATGCATGCAAATCAATTTTGCTTGATCTCGAAGGGAACCGTCAACCTGAAGGCACATGCATTGGTCTGCGAGCATAGGATGAAAATTTGCGCAATTCCTGGGCTGAGCTGGGCTAGCTGTCCCAGAGGGATTGGGCAATTTCTGGGGTCAGCGGGTGATTGCCTCCCAGAATTGCACAATTTCTGGGGTTAGTCGAAGTGCTGGGTCAGATTGCGTAGTTTTCTGGAGGAAGACTGTCTGACTGCTCTGCGCAATTCTAGATCCCAGCAAGCTGCCAGGTTGATTTGCACAATTTCTAGAGAGAATGCTGGTTCCCCTCCATAATTGTGAAATTTTCTGAGGGATGCCTGACAGACTGATTTGCGCAATTCTTGAGCTCAGTAGGTTGGCCAATTGATTTGCGCGATTTCTGGAGGGAGGTTGGTTCCCCTCCAGAATTGCGCAATTTTCTGGGGAAGTTGCTTGGCCAGCACATGGCCTAAGTTCGGAAAGATAGCCTGTGAGTGGAGTGAAGCAAATTGACATGCACATGCTGACAATACACTGAGAAATAGCCGAAGCCTATATGCTTGACGGTGGAAGGCATGTTGCTGAGGAAGGTTGGTAGGGAAACTCCAAAACGAAGCTAAGGCAAAATTTTGGAGGGTGTTTGTAGCCGCTACAACACTTGGCGACACACTAGTAGAACTCCAGCGCTCTGAATGGATCTTGTTCGTGAAAAGCAAGTCTAACACCTTCGGAAGTATCGTTTAGTTCTTTGTTCGTCTTGGTTTCCACACTTGCTTGATTTTAAGATGTAGCACCTGCCAAGCCCTTGGTCGATTGACACACATTCCAAGCCAACACAGTGGTTTCGATTCGGGATGAGGGGTATATTAGTGCACAAGTCATATGATCGTCAGAGTTTTAGTTTCATCTCTGGTGTTGCTCCGCTGTTAGTAGGCCTGGACAGTACCCCAGCGGAGTCACGCAAGAACACAAGAATTGCTCCACTGCTAGCGAGCCTGTTTAGTACCCTGGCGGAGTTACTTGCATCACCTCTCTGCACAGGAAGCCTTTATCTTCTTTCGCTTTATTCATTTTTCATTTTTCGAAATATTTTCACATTTTCATTTTTCATAACTATGCATAGCACTTATTCATTTCAAAAGCGAAAGAGGGATCCCGACTTATTGAGAGCAGAAGAGGTTGTTCCTTCAAAGAAGTAGTTTATATATACCTCTGACATGCTTGTTAAGGTTTCCCCCCTCACCTTACTCTACTTGACTGAGATGACAAGGATTAACCCAAAAAAAACCGAGTAAAGTAGGTGACACCAGTTAGCGCACAAGTATTGCATTTTCACCAAGGTTTACCTCGAACAGTATGTATTTTCCATTGATGTATCATGGACTGAAGACAACAAGTTCTTCATGTAGAGGCAGGATGACAGAGAACCAAGCATTGATAACTGCACAAGTCCTCTTGTACTTTACCCAGCTTGTTTCAAGAGTCGCACACGGTTTCATGCGAAACTAAACTACGGATGGAAACAAGCATACAAACAACAAAACAAAACAAAAGTAGAAGTAAATGCATAAGCAAAGCAAATAAGCAAACGAGCAAGCAAACACACAAACATGCAATGTAAGAAGCAAACATGCAGGCAAACAAACAAACATGCAAAGTACGAAGCAAACACGCATGCAAGCAAACAAACCAAAATCAAACACTATTCTTACTCCTAAGCTAACTGTGCATGGGCCTAATCATGTGAAGTGATACTTCCAATGCAACCACTGCGCATTGGTTGACCCATGTTTGTGAAGGCATCGTTTGCAAACAAGACAGATTTGTGAACCGGCAAACAAGAAAGATATAACAATGAAGAAAAACACACTCCGAGTTTAAAAGCGTCCACAGAACATATGTGAGTGAAAGAGCATGACATGCATTCTGTGGACTTGCCATGGTGATGTGCTACAGTGTGTGCAAATTTTAAGTGTATGCATTCTCTTAACTGTGACATGCAAGCAAACATGAGAAAGGTAGACCACTTACGTTGTGCAAGTGTGCTTGCTATGTAAGATTCCTCCAATGCATGAGCGATGGGATCATGTGGTTCGAGTGGAGGAAGCATAATCTGTGTGTGAGATTGATCTTCAATGCATACAGATGAGTGATGAGGAGCCTCGGTTGTTTCAACAATTTCCTGATCGAAAATGAAATCAACCTCAGGACAACGAGGGCCTGACATAACCTTCAGCTCGGGCTGAAGTGCCTTGATAATCTAGGGGGTTTTGACTTCGTCGACGGATATGTCATCATAGACCAGTGTCTTAGACAGATAAACAACAGTTGAATCAATATCGTGATCAAATGAAGAAGTAGAGAGATCACGACAATCAAGATCAAAAAAATTAGGATGTTTGTCAGCATCCTCATGATTTGATGAATCACACAAAGGGGTAGATGAGAAGCAAGGATGTTCACCCTCTGCGTTTCTATAAAAAGCAGATGAAAAATCAAGTGGATTTTCAATGAATGATTGGTCCTCTCCATTGTCAGATGATGGGATAACATATGGTGTGTCCTACGAATGATCAACAATAGGTGCATCCTGGACGGAGATACACATGAAAAATCAGGGATGGCAGGATCATCAAGGATGTCAAGAAAAAACGGAGGAGGTACAGACAAACAAGGATGGCCCTCTGCTGCTAGTGGATGTTCAAGGTCCCAGTCATACTCTTCATGAATAACAACACATGTTGGTTGTGCAACACCAACTCCGTCAATGGCTTGATCCTCGCTCACAACAAGTGTAGAGTCCAGAATGGAAGAACACAAAATAGTGTCATCCAGAGGATCATCCAAGTACGAAGACGAAGGTTGAGGTACAAAATTCATGTGATAACCCAATGGATTCACAACCAAGCTTGCGCAAAAATCGGAAGGAGTGATGTCAGGAGGATGTGATGGTTGAACAGAAGTGTGTGTATTCTCTTCCGCATCACTTTGCGATGGTGGAGTTGTTTGATGAGGGGACAGCGGACAATCACTTGTGACAGCGACCGTGTCCGTCCGTGATTGAGAAGCTCCATCACTGAGGTATGTTGAGAGCAGGGTTTGATCTTGAACTTCTTCTTGGGATTGATTGATTTGTTAAGACAGTATTCGAATTCGTCCCAAAGATATGGAAATTTCATCTGGCTTTTTGGAGCTTCAAACTGCAAATCATGGAAGCACTGCCAAAAATCCATAGGCGATTCATGCGGGGCCTTCCGTTGTTGTATCAATTTTTTGTCAAGAGATTCTGGATCAAAATTTTGGAAAGTAGATTCAATGAGATCACAAAACTGGTCAAGTGAGTGCACGGTGCCAGGACGCAAACTCCAACACCATCGTTGTGGGGATTTGCGAAGTGTGTATGATAGCAGTGGACTGACCTCTTCTGCATAGAACTCGTCTGCATTCTCAAGAAATACATAGAAGTCTTCTAAGTACTCAGGCCAGGCTACTTCGCCTTCACCATCATACGTGAATTCAGACGAAATCAAAAAACCCCCTCTTGATGTTGAGAGGTTCGGCATGCGAAAGACATCGTGGAGGGATGAGTGTAATAGAATCGATGATAGATGTGCAAAGGTTCAAAACAGGATGAGAGGACACAACTTGTCATCTAGCCCTCCTCCTAGCACCAAAATGTTGATGGTGTTGGACCCGCCAACATGTCAGGGGATCGCCCTGGTAAGAAGTCCGAACTACACCTCAAACCGTTTGGTGTAGGAGTCCCAGCAGTGGGTCGTACGGTATCGCCTTGACCGTTGTTGCGCGCAAACGCAAGTAAGATATCCCTGTTGGTAGCAAGGGTGTGACATATGCAGCAATTCAAGGAAGGTGCATGAACGGTCCTAACACACAGAGGGTGATGTGAGTGTGCCCCTTGGAAACCTATGAAAGCACGGAGTTAAGAAGGGAATGCACGAGCAAATATGCATCACAAACTAGAAGGCAAGTAAACTAGCAATCCAAAGTGATGGTTAAACCAACAACACATCTTAGTAAGATTCAAACATACATATACAGAAAGATTCTATACACACATGCATAAGCAAACAGATACATATATCATTTAGAGTAAACAAGATAGTTGAAATACAATACGACATATGCATGAAACGTGATGGCTTTTTTATATTAAGAAGTGAAAGTTCCAATCATACAGTACAACCATGACTGACTACTAGTCCTGACAACGGAATGTTATAGTCACTGTTGCCTGCTCCTCCAAAGAGATGTACTAGCTCTACATTGTGGAGAAGCCAAGGCTCATTACAATACTCTCCAAGCTTTATCTAAGATATTCCTATCGGAAGCTTGGCTGACCAAAAGCCTCTATAATGAGTTATGAGGTACTATATATAGCAAAAGGCGAGGTGACCCTTGACATTCCCCTTTGTGACTGTTCACCTATCCTCATGACTCTTCAACTATTCGATAACTGTTACATTCAACTATCGACACTTGAAATTTCACTTGACAAGATGTTACATACAATCTGCCCACGTACCCATGTGAGACAAAATACGCTTGAGCAAGCCAAGCAAGCTATCACTAACACTCAGACAGTTGTGGTAAGACCAACTCTTCGACATCCTTGTGATGATTGACAGTGGCGAACTGATGCCAAGCTTGGTCGTCTGTGAAGGTGTCCATGTGCTCAATGGTGACATCCTGATGAAAGCAAACTCTTGCCTCCGTTGCATCCAGGTACACTGATATGGCTCCTCTATCCAACTCGTCTGATAACATGCGCATCATCATCTTGAGTGCAGCTAAGCCAACAACATACTGATGCATAGTGTTTGTGATAATCTCCAAGTGTGTGCTGGTGACCATGCACATTAACTTGTCGAAATACATGTTCAGCTCCAGTCAGACTTGCTTATTGTCTTTGCCTCAGTGAGTGTCCTGAATGGGTGGGATTGCATGCGTGCGCATAATGACATCCATGTTCCCGGATAACCTTGCATGAGATTGACAACACTGCTCACCCTATCTGCTCCATGCTAGCTGATGGATGGGTCCATAACTTGTATGGGCGTAGTTTCATCAATGTGTGCATGTTGCGCCTCTTGCTATACTTTTTCTCGCTGCGACTTCTTCTCTTGTTGGTGCAGCTCTTGTTCTTCTTTGAGTTACCGCTTCAACATCTGCAACTCCTTCTTTGTTTCTCTCTCTCCCTTCGCGCAATCCTCTTGTCGCGCCATTACCTCATAGCCTCATTGTTCAAAGCTATTTTCATCACAAGTGGATATGCTTGAGCTTGCAACTTTGTTCCACCTTTGCGCTGTCAACAACCTTCCTCTTGCATTTGTCGCATGCAGGTGTGATACCTTCTGCTGATGGTGTTGCTCGCTGTGATGCTGCTGCCATTTCATCTTCGTATCCTTGTCCATGAAAAACTTGTTGTCTTCATAGATAGGCAAGTTCATAGACACATGATCGACTGCATTCCCAGTCGTGCTTTGAGCAGTGTCTTCGACTCTGCTCTCCTGGAAGCCATTGTACCTGTGCTGCTGCTAAGAGGCAGACAAATACCTGTGATACCTGGAGTCATAGCAACACTCATGATAAGCAACCTGTCAGTCGAAAACCAAAACAAATTGGAGGACTGACATGCAACATACCAGTGTGACTATCTGTGAAGATTGCGCAATTTTCACCGAGAGGCTGGGAGACTGACTACCAAAACTACGCAAGGCACAATTCGGGCTATCGAGAGGCTGACTGACTGCTGGAACTGCACAATGCAGAGTCCAGCCTCACCCGCTGAGCACTGAAACTGCATAATGCGCAATTTCAGTCAGCAGTAACATGTAAACTAGCAAACTGCATTACGCAGTTTATGGGGCCAGCAAGGCACTGCCTCCCAAAATTGGGCAATGCAAGCCTGGAGGTCAGTGCTAGGCCAGATTTGTGCAATTTCTGGCGGGAAGGCAGAGCCTTCACTTCCATAAATGCATAATGCTAGTTGGGCAAGGCAAGGTCCAGGCCAAGGCAGCCCAAACCCATCGACAGGCCACTGAAAACATGAGAAGTTTGAATGCATAGTGATACTGAGTGTAAACAAGAGTGAATGATCATGCATGTAAACAGTAAATGCAGGATTCATAAAACAGGAAAGCATGCATGTGTGTGAAGCGAGTCGCTGCAACAGCGACTGTCGGTGCAAAAACAGTGTCATGCATGTGACAACAGTGGGATGCGAACGAAGACTGAAACAGTGCTTCTACAAGCTAACATACATTGAAATGACAGCAAGTGCTCACTGAAATCAAGCAGACAACACTCACACAAGTCAAAACACAAAAGCGACAGAAACACAGTATAAAACATGCAAAGCGGGCTTACCCCGAAACAACTAAGTTGAATGTGTCAATGACTCCTAGATGCAATGTGGGATTTCAGAGCTGCAAGATCGATGTGAGGAATGAGATGTGCAGCGTTTGAATCATAAGTTTTGATAAAATCGAGGTTATGACGTGCATGCCACAAATACAGGAAAAACGACGCTCGGCGGGAGGTTTCTAAAATGAGCATTGCGTGTAACCTCCAGCTGCTAAAAGTAGATAGCTAAATCTAAGGATGCCTTTGCATGCTTCCTTGGGAACAATAGTCCATGCATGCAGATCAATTTTTCTCAGTCCTAGAGGAAACCAGTCAACCTAAAGGCACATGCATCAGCTTGCGAGTCTAGGATGAAGATTTGCGCAGTTCCTGGGCTAAGTTAGGCTCGTTGTCCCAAAGGAATTGCGCAATTTTTGGGGTCAGCATGTGACTACCTCCCAGAATTTTCCAATTTATGCACTGAGCAGCAGTGTTGCGTCAGATTGCGTGGTTTTCTAGAGGAAGCTACCTAACTGCTCTACGCAATTCTGGAGCCCAGGAGGCTGCCAGGCTGATTTGCGCAATTTCTGGAGAGAAGGTTGGTTCCCCTCTAGAATTGCGCAATTTTTTGAGGGAAGCTTGACAGACTAATTTGTGCAATTCTTGATCTCAACAGGCTGGCCAGTTAATTTGTGCAATTTCTGGAGGGAAGGTTGGTTCCCCTCCAGAATTGCGCAAGTTTCTGGGGGAGCTGCTTGGCTAGCACATGGTCTAAGTCCGGAAAGGCATCCTATGAGGGGAGTGAAGCAAACTAACATGCACAGGCTGACAAGACACTGAGAAATAGTTGAAGCCTATATGCTTGACGGTGCAAGACATGTTGCTAAGGATGGTTTGTAGGGAGGCTCCAAAACGAAGCTAAGGCAAAATTTTGGAGGGTGTTTGTAGCCGCTACAACACCAGGGTGACACACTTCTGCGCAGAGGCAACGCAGAGGGTGACGCAAAGCCTTCAGAGTAGCAGGATCACTCACTGAGTCTCCAGTGACAGGGTGATATCATTTCACCCGTCTTTTGTTCAGTATTCTCTCTGTATCGGATTGCTAGTTGAGCATCCTAGATTTGTACTCAAAATTTCTCCTGCATAATAATAAAACCCTCAAAGCTGTTGCACCGGTTTGCCTGCATTAGGTTTTTTCCGGGACTATTTGTCCAAAAATAACTGTGTCCTATGTGTTTTTCTTTCTTGCTCAGTATTTTGTTTCCGCATATATATTAATTAAGTGAAGGTTGCAGATGTATTTGCTTCGATATTTACCGTAGAATACAGTAAATAACTTGCATGAGTTAACAAGTAGGAGAAGTGACATCAGTTTGTTGTAGTAGGGATTTTGGCTTAGGAAATTTCAAATGGTATCAGAGCTAGTGCAGGTGAGACAAGAAGAGCAGAACCAGAAACCCCAACGTTGAGCAGAAGGGGAAATCGAAAAGTTGTAGGAGGGAGCAAGTCGAAACCCCAGAGGGTCTCCGCAGTTCTAGCCGAAGGGCCAAAAATTTGAGGTAGTCTCTCTCCGAGTGAGTTGACTAAGAGAAAGAGATTTCTGTTCGAATTTGGTCGTGGTAGAGGGAGCAGTGCTGAGCCTCAGCGTAAGGAGTAGTTGGTGGGACGCAATTTTTTTAGTGGGCAGTTTTGTCGGGCTGAAAGACGTCAGAAGAAAGAAGAAGAGCATAGTGAGGGAATAGTTCCTCAGTGATTTCATGCCTAGGAAATCAACATTCCTCAATTGCTGAGCAACAGAGGAGCAGCAGCTTACCAGCTCCATCAGGGAGTACATAAGTGAGCCCAGGAGCTATGCAGTAGGGAGAAAGAGGGAGTTGTTCGACATTTTTTGTAGGAGAAGCAACCAGTGGGTTGAGGGATCAGGACAGGTTGGACGGGGCTTCCAACTATGCCATCTTGAAGGCTAAAATGACCTTCCTTCTAGATGCGCATGCCCTCAAGACTTATGCTGATAATGTGGTAGTTGTCCTAACGAATGCAGAGCCGCTGAAGAAGTACAAAGCTGAGATGGCTAAGGCAAAGAGGATGATCCTAGATGGAGTCAAGGATCACGTGGTGTGCCACGTTGCAAGCAAAGGGACCGCTAAGGAGATGTGGGATTCCTTGGCCACATTGTATCAAGGATATTCCAAGCAGCAAAAGATGTACTTAGAGCAGAAGTTGAGATCTACTCATATGCAGAAGGGAGAACATGTGGATCCGTTCCTCATGAAATTGAAGGAAACCCGTGATGAGCTGTCAACTGCGGGACATACACCGCAGGATTCGGAGTTAGTGGGACTAGCTCTAAATTCCATCTTGGATGATTGGAAAATCTTTGTCCAGAGTATCCTAGGCAGAGCAGCATTGCCAAATTGGGCTGAGATGTGGGCAGCTCTGAAACAAGAAGAGCTAAGGACAGACCTCCTCAAGGTCAAACTTGACGGGAACAGTAGCAGCAGTGAGTCGAAGCCCAAAGTGGAGGAAGAGGATAACATAGCCCTTGCATCGAAGGGATAATAGGGGCAACAAAGATGTAAGAAGGACGTCTCCAAGGTGAAGTGCTTCAGATGTGGTGAGATGGGCCAATATGCATCCCAATGTCCTTTGAAGAAGAAGCACAAGAATGAGAAGCACCCTAAGGTTGCAACTGCAAAGATCAAACATGAGGAGTTTGCCATAACAGCCAAGATACCTCCAGGAGAGAGGTGGGTTGATATAGAACTATAGTTCGATAGAGCTACAGATGGGCAGGATCCCTGAGGATCCCACCTCTTGGATCAACAGCTTGCTATGGGAGCCCATGATCAGTAGTAGCGGGATGGTGGAGTTTCAGTTGGTGCCATGGATTGTTGATTCGATAGATGCAATGGTTAGAAGAGCTAGAATGTGAGCAGCGCATAGCAGAGAGGAAGCAGTGAGAGGAGGCACAATGCAGAGCTTCAACAATGCAGTGGCTTCAGAGGCAGTGTGGGACTAGCAGCAATCAATATTTCATCACCGAGTATCCACGGGATACTTGTCCAATTTTGGGTGTTTTCAGTTGCTTCTCTCAGAAACTAAGTTGCAATACAGATGCAATGTTAGCAGTGGCAGTGCTAGCAGGATAGCAGATGCGGCATTTAAGAGAGACTTGCAATGTAGATGCAGTGTTGGGTGGCGGGACCAACAGCAGAATGGATATAGAGGGAGCTATAGTACGGATGCAATGTTGACAAAGGTAGTGTCAGCAACAGTACAGTTGTAGCAGCAATGCAGTACTTGTTGGACAGCATGTCAAACATTAGCAGCGCAGAGACGATGCTTCAGAGTCAGAGCAGTATGCAAAGTGGCAGTGTATTGCTAGAGCACATTCCTCGCTAAGACAAAGAGTTGATTTGGGGTAGCATAAAATGTGCTCTAAGCCTCAAATTTTGCAGAGAGGCTTGGGAACAGGTATTCCAAAGAACCCGAAAAGCGTTTTGGGAAATTCCACCCAGAAGTGATTTTATTAAAATAATTAATATTTTTAATGGGCTTGCTAAGTCTAAACTTAGGAAAATTAAAATATTAATGGGTATTAATCTAATCAGGGGTGAAACTTCTAGAAAAAGCCATAGATCAAGCCAAAACAATCTGAGCCTTTGATTATGTTTTAATCTACACCATTGGTTGTCCAACAGGAAGATATAAGAAGGGGCTTGAGGGTCATTTGGAAAACACACGGAGAGATTGAGAAATTCGATTTTCTGAAATTAAAAGTTCTCATGAGGAAAATCGATTGAGAAGATCTTACAACAGAGGGGCAGTGAGAATCCGGAAGAAGGAATTTTCTAAGAGTACGAGGCAGAGGGAGAACAGAAAGATGTCCAGAGGAAGATTGATGCTGGCCCACGCAGTGCTGACGCAGAGGCAACACAGTCCTTGAGGGGAAGTCGAGTCCCTGCTGAGGGAAGTTGAAATTCAGTTGTCGGAAGCCAGGGTGTGAGTTTGGGGGGTAGAAAGTCGATTTCTCAGCCAGCAAAGGATCCAAAGGAGAGGCAGTGTAATACCAAAGAGGGGTGACACAAAAACTACCCAGGGTGACACACTTCTACGCAGAGGCCACGCAGAGGGTGACGCAGAGTGTCCAAAGCAGCAGGATCAGTCACTGATTCTCCAGTGACAGGGTGACATCATTTCACCAGTCTTTTGTTCAATATTCTCTCTGTATCGGATTGCACGTTGAGCATCCTAGAAATGTACTCAAAATTTCTCCTGCATAATAATAAAACCCTCAGAGTTGCTACAACAGTTTTCCCGCATTGGGTTTTTCCGGGGACTATTTGTCCAAAAAAAACTGTGTCCTATGTGTTTTTCTTTCTTGCTCAGTATTTTGTTTCCGCATATATATATTAATTACATGAAGGTTGCAGATGTATTTGCTTCGATATTTATCGTAGAATACAATAAATAAATTGCATGAGTTAACAAGTAGGAGAAGTAACATCAGTTTGTTGTAGTAGGGATTACGACTTAGGAATTTTCCCAAAAATGGCTCAGAGTTTTTGGTGCATTTCCTCTTGTGTTGTGATTTCCTGTGTATATGTTGAATTTCCTAGTTGTTGTCATAGTGCATGTTTCTGTTTTTCACTTAATATTTCCGTTAGGAATAATAAAGAAGGATCCTTGCATATTTGGTTGTGGTTTGTGCTAAGATAATTGAACCATAGAAAGTTGTTGATCTTATTCCCAAGTATTGCAATCCATGTATCTTTTATGTCGTGTTCCTTTTCGAGTAATGACTATAGGAGGTCGATCTAGTAGCCTATCTGATTCCTGTAGGCTATAGTTAGAAGAAGGGGATCAATTTATTTAATTATTTAATGCCATTTGGATGAGAAAAGCAACATTTCTAAGGTGATGTTGAGTATAATTTCAAACAAAAGGTGTTATTTTATTGAGCAAATGACCTATTGTATCAACCCATGGTATTCTAATGATAAAAAAAGAATTGGAGGTCACTTTTGATCATGCATTGGTTATTTTTCTCAAGTTAATTTTGGAGAGCTCTTGGAGCTTTTGAGTAAAGGATGTGAAACACTCGTGAGGATTAGTTTTGGTGGTGAAACACATCCACCCTAGCTAAGCAAGATTGGTTTCGGTGGTGAGACACATCCACCCTAGCTAGTCAGAAAGGAGGAATCATCCAGGTTCTTCATAAGCGCTCGTATTGAAGGAAAAGCTACATTTTTCTAGAGATTGCAGGAGCTTGAAGGAGAATTGATTCATCTAATTGCAACAACTCTCATTTTTGTGGAGGTTGAATCCATAGTGGAAGCTGAAATTCTTTGAGGAGAACGAGTCTATTTTGTTGTAGCCGAATTCTTTGGGAAGGTCAAATTTCCTTAAGGAGCCCAAATTTATATTGGGGAAAGCTGAATTAAATTGTGGAAGTTGAATACATCTAAGAAAGCCAAATTTCAGAGAGAAGCTGAATTTATTTTGTGGAATCTAATTGATTTGTGAAAGCCAATTTTTGTTAATGGAGCCAAGTTTAATTTGTAGAGGTTAAGTTCAGTGGGGAAGACAAGTTTTATTGGGAGGTCGAATTAATTGAGGAAACCGAATTTTATTGTGGAGGTTGTGCTCTTCTTCTTGTGGGGTCGTATTTCTCCTGAGGGGTCATATTTCTTCAGCCAATCCTTGTCATTTTATGTAGCTATCCACAACTTCTAATAATTAAATTTATGCATCTTAATGGAGTTGTCTTGCATGTAATTTCATGAACAAGGCTAATAAAATTTGACTAAATTATTGTTGTTATCTGGGTTCAATTATTGAACAAGGGTTTTTTTACCGCTCAAACTAGCATGGGTCCTAGGAGGGTGTGCTACGGAGAAACTACTAGGTCAAGTGGCAACAATGGAGCAATAGCCCACTGTCACCTCAGCTAAAGCTCCTTGCTCTTTACAGACTTTCATCAATGGGAGGAGTCTCGATATAGAGGAAATCACTAGGAGAAATATTTCAATGGTGTAAAGGTAGTGATTCCAAGAGCCTACTCAAAGGAGAGTCTCTAATGATAAGGATTGCTTGCTTTAGAAGCAAGATGAATGGCTCTCCAAGAAGGGATAGAAGGAAACTTGAACCTAGGGTTGAGGAGTATGTCTTGATGTGAAGCACCTTGGACCAAAGAATCTAGAAGAATAGGGTTTCTAAGCAATCCTTGTGAAATTGGAGTGACAAGGTTACGGGACCACAAAGAAGCCCTAGTGGACCGAAACAAGGTCAAGGGATTGGAGTGAAACTTTAAGCAAAGGGACTTGACCAAGTGAGGGAGAAGACAAGGATCAAGGTGATGAAATTTGACTTTAATTTTCAACGCAATGATCCTAAATGAAGCCACTAACCAAAGGCAAGCTAGGGAGAATGGTTCTCAAGCTAGGGCTTGGAATATCTTGCAATTCCACTGTCGGATTGCCCTCAAATTTGGAGGACCTTTCAAGGACACACCAGCACATTTCTTGACCAATTTTCATCAATTTTGGATGGCTAAAATAAAAATTCGTATGATGCCCTAGAATCCTACTAGGGTTAGGGCTTACAATAAGAGGTGAGAATAATTTTCTTTTTGTGATAACCTAGGACTAGACCAATGCCTAGCCCATTGGGAGAATGGAGTTAATATGATTCAATATTTGTGTTGATTTGGGGTAGCATCGGATCTGCTCTAGGCCTCAAGTTTCGCAGGGAGGCTTGGGCACATGTATCCCAAAGAACGCAGAAAATGATTTGGGAAATTCCACCCAGAGACAATTTTATTAAAATAATTAATATTTTTTAATGGGACCCTAAGTCTAAACTTAGGAAATTAAAAATATTAATGGGTATTAATCTAATTGTGGGTGTAACTTCTAGAAGAAGACAAGGATCACGCTAAAATGATCTTCGACATTGATTGACTATTAATCTAGGTTGTTGAATGTCAACGAGAAGATTATTTAAGTGAGTTTGAGGGTCATTTGGAAAACACACCGAGAGATCAAGAGATAGAATTTCTGAAGTGAGAAGTTCTTAGGAGGAAATTTTGATCGAGGAGATTTCTTGCAGTTGAGGGGAAGGGATAGCATCTGGAAAGACAGAGAGATTTTCTCAACCGGAGAATTATCAATAGAGAGAGGCAAAGAGTGATCCAACATCTCTCACGCAGAGGTTGATGCACGGCCATGCAAAGGCAGCGTAGAGGGTGAGAGGGAGTCTGAAAATTTCCAACAGAGTCAGTTTCAGAAGCCAGGAGCTGGGGTGTGAGGCCAGGAGGCTGAGAATAGTGACTCCGGACAGCAAATTGATCAGTTGGCTAGCTGACGCAATGCCTAGAGGGAATGACGCAGGGATTGCGTGAGGACTGCACAGAGGCAGCGCAGGGCCTACCAGAGGCACCTCATCTAATAACTGGATCAACCGAGAATTTTCTCAGTGATTGTGTAAGGTAATCTCACAAATCTTTCTACCAATATTTCTCTCCCTGTAACTGAATCACCCGAGAGGTATTCAAAGATTTATTCAGAATTTGCTACTGCTTAATAATAATAAACCCTCAGATCTGTTGCACCAGTTTTCCCACATTAGGTATTTCCGGGGACATTTGTCCAAAAATAATGGTGGCATTCATGTTGTATTTTCTTTCTTGCTTAGTCTTTTGTTTCCACACAATATTTAATTAAGTGAAGGCTGCAGTGTATGTATTTCGATATTTTCCGTAGGAAACTGCAAGTAATTTGTTTGAAGGAATTTAACAAATAGGAGAAATATCATCAGTTGTTGCAGTAGGAATTCCCGCTTAGGAATTATCACAATTTGGAGATGCTTATACCCAATCAAGGAGTTCCCCGACAACTTCGCATGGCCCTAGAAGAAGCTACTAGGTTACTAGGGAAATTTATGCTTCTTTGATGCTGCAACTGATGACTTATCAAGGCAATTATGAGTAATCATATACCCTTAGGGCATTCATTCACTAAACTTTGCATAAACATATGAAAAAGCCCTCACAAAGACAATATAAAACAAATTTGCATTTCATTAAGGCAACTACACCAGCTTCATGAGTGAAAAATTTCCATACATTATATAAGTGCAAACCATGAGAAAGAAACCATGTAGAAGTCACTTACCACTATAGCAAAGTTTTCCAATCACCAATATAGACAAAAATCGAAGCTCCAAGATATAAGATAAGTCTTTCCAAACATCGAAATGCATTAAACTTCCAATTCGTCCATCAATAAGGCTATCGAAATTCTCAAGAAGAGATACCAATCCAAAACCAAGTGATGATCGAATGAAATGATCATCACATCAATATATATCCTCCCCATAGTTTTAAAAACCAGTCTTGCTAATCGGTTACCGGTCTAACCGGCCGGTTAGCAAGCCCACCGATCAAAACCGGCCAAAAAACCCGGTTTGACTGCCCATTTCTCCTTTTTTTCCCTAACCGGTGAAAACCGACTGGTTCCATCCTAAACCGGCCAGTTTTAGGCACGCCCACTGTCAACTAAAAAAAGCGTATTGCTGAGTCCTGACTGTGTTTTAGGGGTTTTCGGGGGAATAAGAATCTTCTGCAGCATCACCCTAATTCAATCCCGAGGCTGTTAAGGCAACAGTCTACCAATTAACATCTCTCTGAAGACTGCAGACATCTAATTCTGGTCCACATACGTCTTGGAAAATAAAGAAACCTCTGCAGGCTCGGATTGTGCAAGCAGGGTAGCACAACAGCTCTCCTACAACAGTAAGCCAACATAACCAGAGGTTGAAGCATTAGTTCATGGCAGGGAAAAAAGCGGTTAAGGAAGGGTCTGCCACAAACAAAAAACAAATTGGTCGCAACACAGTAGGCAGTGAGTTAATTAGTAGAGTAACAGTAGTATTGGGTAGTGCTAGTGTGAATTACAGTTGGAACATTGGTCTACTAAATCTTGAAATTATAATCAGAACTATACTATGGATTAATGGTTGGAGGAATCTACTGTTCATTAGGTAGTCAACCCTAATTTATTGAAGCTTTGTTGAAGAATTATATTACTGTTGAAGATATTTTATATTCATGCATTACATAGATGAATGCCCATTGTTTGATGAAAATTAAAAAGATGAATGTGCACTACTGTGTATAGTCTTCTCTGATTTAATGGACACCCTAACCAAAATAGAAACCCTAAGGGCAAAAATCCCCTTGGGATACTACACTCTTTAATCCTTGATGTTTCAAATCATGTTCCATATATTGGTGTTATTGGAAAAAGACTAATCGGTTATAGGGTAAGACAGTAAGGAAGAAGCAGGGGAAATCTAGTGCTTAGGAAGCCTTGGGACAGAGGAAATGACCTGAAAAATTTACTAGTAGTGGTGATGAACTTGATGATTGATCATGTGTACACTATAGACTTGTAGTAGGCCAATGGCCTGACTCATAGCTTGTAGCATTGTTTCTGGACTTTATAGGCCATTTAGAGCCTCATTGCTTATGTATTTTGCTATTCTGTCGATGATATATATTGCACTCGATGCCATTTTGATATATTCACCTTTACATGGTATATAAATGAGCAAATTTTGCATATTTTGTCTCTATTGGCTTGGAATCATGGTTTTACATCTTAAAAATAGTTTTGTTTCATTAAAAATTAATTATTTAATGTATTTTTTTTTAAACCGGTTCATTTAGACCAAACCAGTCCCGGTTAGACCGGTTCCGGTCGGTAAATTGGTTCATTAGGTGGACTGGTCCGGTCACCAGTTCCACTTTTAAAAACACTGATCCTCCCTAAGGGGTTCAATTTGCCTAATAAGGCCTAATAATGCCCCAACTAATAAAACAATGCACAAAAATAACATTACTTGGTGACAAGCCCACCAAGATAGCTCCATAATACAAAATAAGCCTCCCAAGGGGGGAAAATAATAGATACAAGAGATCGAAGGGCCATTGAGGAGGCCTAGCAGAGTCCAATGTGTGCCAAAATGAATGAATGAGCTCCAAACAGGGATAAATGGGGTTGGCCCTTGATATCCAAGCAAGCAACCTGTGGTGTTCCCAAGTGGCTATGGGGGCACAAAAAATCCTCATGGGTCTTCAAATGGATTGAACAATCTTATATCCCATCTACAAGGGTCGAAAGAACAATGCAAGCCCTCTCATAGTCTCCCATCACGAGACACATCCTCGTCTGGGCCCTAGATTAGCTGCCAAGTGTGTGGTGCAAAAGTGAAGTCGGTTAGACAGGGTGGTCCAGGTGCATCATCATCGTCCAATAAGTGGAACACGAGCAAGTCATGCGTGAAGTTGAAGGATCCCATGGAGTGGCAATCTTCTCTCTAGTATGGTGGAGACCTGTGGCTCTCAATGCTTACCTTACAAATGCCAATATGACCCTTTGGAGGGCTTGGACCCTGTATAGGGAGACCAAACCCCAAATGAAGACCCACCTGCAATCTTGTATAAGATCCAATGTGTCCCCTTGCCTTCCAGTACAACAAAATATTAATGCAATTGAGCAAATAATTTTACAAATCATGGAACCAACGGACACTTCATAGTCGCATGCCCTTCCATAATGGGCTTCAAAACGTACAAGTGTCTCCAAGTTCAAGAAGAGGGTTAACCAAGGACCCTATTATGTGGTTTCTGCCTCTAAGGGGGTGAAATGTCCATGGTATACCGATCAAATGGCAGGTGGTATGTGAAATAATGATGGAATGGAGTAGGGCATTAGGGGAAGGCTCCAAGCCACATACCACACTACAAGCATAGCTAAAATAAGGGAAGCCCACACTTGGGTATATGAATGTAGGAGGGAGAAATCACGGTACATGAGTTACCCTAACCACTGTTTTTCCACCCTTCTTCATATGCCTTTTTCCTTTTATAGATATTTCTTTTGTAACTTCTTGGGACTCCAGGGGATGAGAGCATGATGCGTAAGATATAGTAGAGAATACCCCTTAAGGTGGGGCTTTTCATCACCCACCAAGGCTTAGGACAATCATGGTTTCCTTAATGATGAAAGGGGTCGATATGAGTGACCCTCAGAACCAGGGTGATGGCCATAATGATAGGGGTAGAGCTCATGTTTGGATTTTGCCCATGTGCTAAAACTATATGTCTCGGCTAAGTTGCAGGAAACGTGGGTCTAGGGTCCGTTTCCGTACGGAAACGAAACGGAAATGCGTTTCCGCGTACCGTACGGCGTGGAAACGCGTTTCCGTCCGTACGGGCGCGTTTCCACACGTTTTCAGGCGTTTCCACACGTTTCCA